>JALXJV020000002.1:29261167-29279827 GCA_024633595.2 Lepomis macrochirus
TCCTTAAACAAGATATTAGCTGCACGGCTTTTCTTGTAGTGTACTATTTTTCTTTTTTACTTATAAGAAGATTACAGAGACAAACCAATATAAATATGTAACAAAATGTGTTTATTTAACCCAAAATAAGCTAAATAAAGATTTTTACAGTATGGGATATGAACATCGGTGGTTTCAGAATGTTTCAGAAGGTCTGTAACCTCAGCACCGCAACAGCTCCCTGAAGATTGACAATTTGGGGCCTTTTCCAAAACTAATTACTAATGGAGTCAACTCTGGTCGGAGTCACCCTCACACCCAAATCTAGCACCATAACCTGTGTAAGTTTGAAATACAGCGGCCAGCTCTCGGACAAACTACCCTCTCTCCCCAGTGTATCTGACGTTACCACTGCACTCACTACTATAATACGTGTATCAAATAAACAACAGTTGTATTAAGATTTAAGTGTGTTTTTTGCAATAAAAAAAAACTGAAAGATAAATCAAATATTTAATTGAAGCATTATTCATTCAATATAATAACATTTAATTGCTATTAAATCCATTCAAATAATGTTCTGATTTGAATGATCCCTTTAAAAAGGGCTGATAAGGGCTATAATTCGGAGGAATAAGTAGGGGAGACCAGGGGCAATTTTTTCATATTTTCCTTAATAACTCACAAACTACTTTGTGAACTACTAAAAAAACTATTAGTCGTCATTTGATACAAGAAACATATATATGTACACTAATTAATAATACACTTTACATTACATACACATATTTATACACGTACATTTTATTTCAGTATATTTTAATCATAAAATGAATACAAAATAACATGTAAAACATCGAGTCACCACTGTATATCATGACTTAAGACTTTCTGTTATCATTGCAGCACTTCCCAGCACTTCAGAGACCCAGACATCCTCAGATTATTTGTTCCCCATCTTAAGAAACATTGTTCCCATTGTGCCGATGACAATGTTGCTGCTGTTGCTGGGAGCACTGCACTGTGGGAAACTCAGAGGTAAACAACAATAACTCCACTGAGATGTAAATGCAATTTATGTAATGGATACTACAACGGGGTCAACAACAAGATAGTGAAAAGAATACTTGGCTGCTAACATCCCATAATGCATGTATAAACACACAAATGTATATATATGTCCTGATTCTCTAAGAATTGTTTTCATTGATTAATTTACATTTATTCATTTAGCTGACGCTTTTATCCAAAGCGACTTACAATTGCTATACATGTCAGAGGTCGCACGCCTCTGGAGCAAGTAGGGGTTAAGTGTCTTGCTCAGGGACACAGTGGGGATTGAACCCAGGTCTCTCACACCAAAGGCAGGCGTCTAACCATTGCGCCATCGCACCCCCCTTATTAATTCATGTTTCTAAGGGTCCAGAAGCAGATGGTTCACGTGCTGTGACTGTGTCGAGGCATGAAGATTCTCACAAGATAAATGAAAGCAGTCTGCAGACCACAGCTTCTACTTTGACCTACGCGGACAAACACTTTGTAACCACAGCATCTCCACACCTCTATGAATAGACTCTGTTGTGTGTATGTGGACACATGAGAAATCTGTCATGCAATTATTAAAATGCACCTCATGACATCACCTCTCACCTCCTGCTTGTATTATCCACCTAAAAGCAAATTCAAATTAACATATTTATATCAAGACCATGTTGTGTTGTAATATTTTAATATAAAAAGAGGTCTGACACAGTTTGTTGTTCTCAAACTTTTTCAGTCACACTCCCCTTCAGAAGCCAACAAAATGTCATGCTTCCCCACAGCAAAAGTTGATTTAATTTTCACAATACAGGCGACTGAAATAAACAAGCTTAGCAAGATAGCCTTGCTAAGCTTCAGAGCCCTTTTCATGTCACCACATAAATCATATTTCCGCCTCCCTGTTTGAGAACCACTGGTCTTACTGTGTGTAACAAGTTTTATTTAAATCTGTAATAACAATATTTCTGTATATTTTACATTTACTATAATTAATATTAATTTTTGAAGATTCTATGAATGATGTACTGCAAGGGGCAGCGTAGGACGGATCAAGCGTGTCTATGAAAAAGGAAAGGAAAAAATGAAATCATCATGCAGTACTGATTATGTCAACATCATCACTTCTGGAAAACTGTACTTTAATTGTACCATTAAACTATTATATCATAACTGTCTGTGCTCTCTCTTTCTCTCTCACACACAGGCTGCCTCTCTCTCCCCTTCCCTCTGTTACAGGCACTAACACATCAGCTCTCTATTGCTGTCCCCCCTTCACTCTCCCACTCTTACCTGTGATCACCCATCACCCTTCGCAGACACTACTGAAACACTGATATTTATACCCCATACTATAATTATTTTAATTTACACATTTCTTAATTTAGCTTATGTGGAGTTAAATAAACATTAAATGTCTACCATGGTGTGTCTCCCTTTTGTTGTGGCCTTTTGAGCCAGGTTGTAACATCAGGCTGCTAAGTTTAAGTTACATTGAGGAAAGTACCTGAATAAACTTGTCTTTTGATTTCTAGAGTTTTTTCTTCCCATTACTACAGCCACAGACTAAGGTTACTGGCTGACAGGCAATCCAGTCATGCTGACACCAAAAAAAAGTATTTTCTGTCTGTTGAACTTATTTGTTAGATTCCTCTCTGATTTTTTTAAAGAAACGCAGTGTGTCTTGTTGGTACTTGTCCGAGGAAAAGGGACAGCAGCCAGATGTTATCGGCACCAACAATAAAACCTTTTGAATTGCTAGGGAAGGAAAAGTTGAAGAGTTGTCTGTATCATGTTAATAACAATACTGTTACTTTAGGAGAAACATGACTTTGACAATTTTTGTTATTCTCTAAAATATCACAACAAATAATGACATTGTGCAACACTAATAACATTTCCCATCAGCATCACCTGTACTTTGGGTTTTTTGTCAAATAGCATGTGTTAGAATGCAAAGATAGTGAAAATGGTAAACATTATATGTTTAACACCAACATGTTAGTTTTGTCATTGTAAGCATGCAGACATTAGCGCTTAGCAAAACTGTGCCTAAGCACGTCCCCCCAGAGCAGTTTGCATGGCTTCTAATCTTTGTTTCAATTCATATTTGTATCTATATTTTGACCAGATGTCCTTCTCCTGAATACGTCTACCTTTGTTTTTTGGCATTACCCAATGGCACTTAACTTAACCTCTGAGGCTATTTCTACCAGGACAGCTCTGTCTCTGAGAAAAGGTTTTCAATCTAAAGCACAAACTTACTCTTGCATCAACAGCTGAAGTACGCTACACAGGAAGAAACCCCTCCTCACCCTCATTACACTTCAGTCTGATGTTCAGACTGCAGCGAGACAACATGGAGGTCACAGCTCTCTGCGTCAGTCTGTGTAAGTATTGACTCTCTCTTCATTCCTTGTCTCTGCAATGAAGACAAAATTATAAAGAGATTGTTTGAAATTAATAAGGTTGTATAAATGTTTCACAGGTTTCATTAGAGGAGTCTCTTGTTGCAAATATGAGGTTTTGGCTTTGCTTCAGCTTAACTTTCGTATTATTTGTACCAGTTATGAGATTTATTAGACAACATGCTGACATTTAAAAGTATCTGAAGGAATCAATAAAGTATATATATGTTTCAAACTTGTCTATGTTATGTTCAGCTGTTTTCCTTTGTCTCTCCAGTGATGAATGTGTTAATACTGCTGTATGCACTTGATCAGAAAGTTGGTAAGTACCTTCAGTTGCTCGTATAAGTTAATGATACCAATTACGGATAAGGATTTATTTTCTGTGGTAAAGTATCAGATAAAACAAGGAAACAGAATAGATTGTTCTTTTGAACATTTTGGTGCAATTACCTTTAATGAATATTTTTTTTGGTTTAATTTTTAATTTTGCTAAAGATACATTCAATTTATTTCAATTTGGTTCTATTAGTTTAGAACTATATTCCATGAATTTATATGTGAATTGAGGAAATTTTTTTTTTGTTTGTTTCAGATTCAGTGTCTCTTCGTGTCGTCCCGAACAGAGTGCAGTTCTTTGAATATGACACTGTCACTTTCCATTGTGAGGGTCACTCTGTCTCAACTGGATGGAAAGTTGTGCATAGATTAAAAGGGGAAGTTCTCTCATGTAGAGCTACAAGAAAGGTGACATCAACAGAGTCGTCTTGCACCATTTACAATATATATCCAGATGACGGTGGAGAGTACTGGTGTGAGACTGGAGAGGGGAAGAGAAGCAACAGCGTCAACATCACTGTCACTGGTATGTTTGCATGACAACAAACAATTTTAACATACATTCATCATGACTCTATTATAAAATAAAAATCAAACACATCTTGTCTAGCTGGTCCTGTGATCCTGGAGAGTCCTTCCCTACCTGTGTTGGAGGGAGAAACTCTGACTCTGCAATGTGGAGACAGGAAGACTTCCTCCAACCTCACAGTGGATTTCTATAAAGATGGCTGCCTCATGAAGAGCAGCTTTACAGGAAACATGACCATCCACAGTGTTTCCAAGTCTGATGAAGGACTTTACAAGTGTATCATCACTGATGTTGGAGAATCACCAGAGAGCTGGCTGACCGTCACAGGTGAAACACAGAGGGATTGCAGCACATTAAAATCATACTTTGTTTTTACCATAACTGTTTGATGCTCAGCAGAATGATGTGTTTTAATGTGAATAGAGTGTTTTTCTTGAACGGGGCACATGCTAGTTGTGAGACTGTCCTCACCAGTAAAATGACCATATAGGTCGTTTTTGCAGCATAATAATTATTACATTTAGGTACTTTAACTTGAGTATTTTCTTTTCATGCCGCTTTCTACTTGTATCTCAAAAGGGAAATATAGTCCTTTGTACTTCACTGTATTTATCTGTCATTGTTACATTTAAATTTATCTGACGCTTTTATCCAAAGCGACTTACAATTGCTATACATGTCAGAGGTCGCACGCCTCTGACGCAAGTAGGGGATAAGTGTCTTGCTCAGGGACACAATGGGGATTGAACCCGGGTCTCTCACACCAAAGGCGGGCGTCTTAACTATTGCACCATCCCATCCCCATTGTTAATAGTTCACAATTTTTTTAATACACAAAACATATGAACATTTACATTTACATTAACTCATTTGGCAGACGCTTTTATCAGAAGAGACTTACATTTGAAGAGTTTTTAAAATATGATGCTGTGTCATAAATTGAATTACCCAAGAGTTAATACATTTTATAAAAAGGTACACCTGAAACAATTAAACAAAATGAAAATTAGTTAGCAACTATTTTAATGGCTTAAGTCATTTTTTCATGGAAATACATTTCATGGTTCTAGCTTCACAAATAGGAAGATTTTCTGCTTATCCTTTTAATTGTTTTAAAAATTTGAATTTAATGTTAATATTGTTGAGATTTGGACTGTTGGTTGGACACAATGAGCATTGAGAAGTTGTCACTTCAGCAAACAATCAGCAGATGAATTCATAATGAAACAAATTACTAGTTTTATTTAGCTTTATACAAAATAGTTCAAAATAAGCTCCACCTCGACAACATTAACAGTAAAATCCTGCTTTTACATTAATGCATAAGGAATAATATTCTCATGACATATTTATACAAGTATAACAGTCACATGATACATTTTCTACATTGTGTACTTAATTTTAATATTTAAAGTACATTTTCCGGATTATAAATAAATACTTTTACTTAACATTTGCAACATGCAGGGCTTTACTTGTAAACGATTACTTTTACACCGTGGTATTAGTACTTTTCCTTAAGTTGCCCAGAAGAACCATAAAAACAGACAGTATGCTTCAGTTACTATGTTAAATACATTGAACGTGAGATTTAGCTCCTGTTTAGTTTGAAGAAACGCAGCTACCATCTAACAATATGATTCGATAATATGTTTACAGTGGATCCTGGTTAGACAAACTTTTAAAATGGTTGACAGAATGTTAAGATGCTACTGAAAAGGTGCATGCAGCCAATCTGGGAATCTGTGATTTCATGTTATTTTAATCTTAAAATGAGAAAAAAAAACATTACATACTGAGTCACCACTGTGTATTATGACATTACAGTACTTTCTGTTGTCTTTACAGCACTTCACAGCACTTCAGAGACTTATCCATTCTCAGAGTATTGGATCCCCATCTTAAGAAACATTGTTCCCATTGTGCTGATGGCAATGCTTCTGCTGCTGCTGGCAGTACTGCACTGTGGGAAACTCAGAGGTAAACTACAACAACTCCTGTCCACTCAGATGTTCTGGCCATAATGAAAAAATGGGGTGAACAACTAAATGCTGATGAGTACACTAAAAGCTAGTTTGGCTGCTAAGAAAATGAAGCAGTCAACATCCCATAATACTTCATCTGAATGTGCAACATCCTTTTTGTTCATGCATGTGTTATCTATGTTGTTTTATATGTTTATATTTCAACTGATTTCCCATTCATATACAGTGCATATTCTGCTAAAACATCATGATATTGTAGTTTTGCATCAGCAAAAACACAATTTGGAAAATGAAAATAAACATGCATACAGTTTGTTTGATAGAATGATCGTTATTGTGTCTCCTGCTGCTCTAGGACATATTTTCATTGCTTTATTTATTAATGCATTCTTTCCTAGGGTCCAGAAGCAGATGTGTTTTATGCTGTGACTGTATCAAGGCACAAGTCAAATGAAGACAATTTGTAAACCACAGCTTTTTTTCATTTATCTGTATATTTAATAATCCTAGCTCTGAAACCCTCTGCAGAGTTACCACAGTGTCTTTACACCATGAACAGACTCTGTGGCTGTCTGTGGACACACATGTGTCAAGCAATGATCTGTCAGCACATCAAATTCACTTTCTGCTTGTATTTTCTTTGAATAATAAAGCAAAAGTTTAAACAACGTATTAGTGTATCATGACCGTACTTTGTCACAATATTTGGATAGAAAAGGGAAATTTATTTAATACTTCAATGCCAGTAAAAAGCCCAAATCAGTCAAATGGTCGTCTAACTGTATGTAACTACACTTAAAATGTTATACTTAAAATTGGGGGAAAACATTTTACGTACTGTGAATGGTTTACTGCAGGGGGCAGCGTAGGACCTGTAAATCAAATAAGTCAGAGAGAGAGACAGAGAGAGAAGTTTGAGAGAAAGAAAAAGAGGATATTATGATACTGATAATGATCCCAGTGTGTCCCATGTGTTTGTGGAAAACTGTGGAGTTCATCACTGTTCATCACAGTTCATCACCTGTCATGGAGTTCATCACTGTTACAACATGGCCACATGCCAACAAAATGCCATGTAAAGTCCAATATGAATTACTATTCCTCCTTTAGTTATAAAATCAATTTTGCTTAAAATTATTTATTTCAAACATGACATTTAACACCTGAGCCTCATAATTTCTGCAATTTGAGAAAGAAATTGTAATGACTGCTTAAAAATCAAAAACATATTTAACCTCTTAATGGTTCAGTGTGTAATATTTCTCAGGCTATATCAACAGAAATGCAATAAAAGATCCATAACTATGTTTTCAGTGGTGTATAAAGACCTTACATAATAATCCATTATGTTTTTATTACCTTAGAATGAGACATTTATATCTACACAGCGGCGAGTCCTCCCTTCCATGGACGCTGAAACGTTGCATCGTCAAGATGCTACAGCAGCTGAAAACAGACAAACAACGCTACAGAACTCGTTTTGTCACTATATTCTTCTTATTCTTCTTCTGGCAGAATTCAGGCAGTGCAGACACTCATCACTATGTTGAATACATACATTAGAAAAAGAAATAGTAATAATATACTGCAGAGGTCTGCAAATAAGTTTTGCCTCAGAAAAATATTTTGAACCATTAGATGGTGGATGAGAATATAAGCCATAATAAGCCATAATATGGAAATGCATCAACATGTTACTCGGTTAGCTCAGTTGGTAAGGCACAGGACTCATGATCCAAGGGTTTGATCCAACCTTGGGACAACATTTATTCCTTCTCATCAACAAATGGATTCTACAGCAAATATTTCTTAGATCACGACATATGCTGCACTGTTTTTGTTTCGGTGTTTGATCCATATCTATCAACCTATGGACACTTTTGCATTTTAGGGGAATCACGTTTTCTGACGGCTCTTTCAGAAATGTGTCAGGCAGACTACAGACTCTTTTAATGTCATTCGCTCCAAAGCTCCAAATACTGCATTACAAGCTTCTCGTGCTTTTATTTTGTAGGCAAAACCACTAAAGAGGAAGTGATTATGTGAGTAACTGTTGCTGTCATGACTGAGATCTATTTCAGCACTGCTATCAAAGTATCCATCCATCCATCGTCATCCGCTTATCCTGTGTACAGAGTCGTGGGGAGTCGGAGCCAATGCCAGCAGCTAGAATGAACGTGTTTCCTTTGTCAATGTTTGTATAAAATGTATTTAATCTGTGGTTAATGGGTGTATTTAATGTGTATTTAAGGTCTGGTTTATGCCTCAGACTGTGGTGCAGAAACTGTGATAGTGTTTTATACTCTTGGCTTACATTTTTCATGTTGTCTTTGGCCAAGTCGCAATAACATATGCTTTTAATGAAAAATTGAGTAAATGTAGCTAAAGAAACCTCATTTCTTCACTGGCTACTGTCCTACGCTCTTTGAAAGCTTAAGGGGCGCTGGTAGACTGGATAGTTTTAAATAGAAACAGTCATCGGAAAATGAAGACAGAGTTTTTGAATTAAAGAGCGGTGGACCGCAATCCACAACCAGACCAGGTACCACAGCGGGTGCTGTGATCGCTCAGAGGAGAGGAAAGAGAGCCAGGATAGGAGCCATGGTAGCCTAGCTTGGACTTAATTCTCTTCCTAAAAGTCCGGTCTGGACAAAATGGGACTCATGTTGACCAGACAACGAAATTAAGAGACTGCTGTGCCCACATCATTCCAGAGACCTGCCCCATTAACATCCCGGATCAAGCATTTGGCATCTGATCTATGTTCTAAGCTGTCAACGCAAGATGAGACGAGGTGGACTCTGTGTTTTACTTCAATGATGCTTGTTACACAAACACAGTCAAGATGGACTCTGTTTCCCAAATGTCAGAATGTTTATTGTGAAGATCAAACATTCATGTTATCATCTGGTTGCTGCTGTTTACATGTACCCCAGATGCAAATTAAAAAAATGCACCGAGGAATGTTCTTGGTGTATACATATGTATTTATGTATATAAATAACTGCATGTAACCATATGTTACTGTTACCGGCGCCAGACCTAGGGGTAATCTGGACCGGCAGCAAAGGTTACACAGGCTAGGGAGCACTGTGTAGCCACTGTGGATTAATAGAGAGATGACCAAAGTTAGCGTCTTGCTCAAGCCAGAGCTCGTTTATTTCTGACTACAATCACATACCGTCTCAGTCACATTGTTTTCACTTTCCTGCTTAAAGTGCATAAACAAATACTAAACATTTCACAAATAAACAACATATGACACAGCCAAACTGACAATATACAATATATAAACCATTCTACTTTACTGAAAATAAGTACACGACATCAAAATAATTTAACAGATATTCTACCTAATCGAATTGACTTAACTCAAAATACTAATAACAAAATAATATAACTCAAAACACACATTCACTTTAGTCTGATTCCTCTGATACATTCACCTATTAACAGATTACAATATATTTCTGCTAACATTAATGGTAACACTAGCATGAAACACACATACATCTTTCTACACATTTCTTGAACGTCACACTTTTTCCTACACTTGCACTTAACCGCAGCGAGTGACAATATGGCGGTACCACGCCACACTCGTGTGTGATCAGCGAGGTGAACTAGTTTGAATATGATATCTTTCTCCTGACCATTTACTCACTACTGGCTGGCTAAAACTCTTAACAACGTCTAGAACACATTTTCGTCTGTTACAGAATGTTAATGTTAGTTACTCACACTTACGAAACTACTGTGAGGCGAAGTTCATGAAAAGAAACTACTGAACATGGCGGCGTTCGTCGGAGCAGTTAGCTACCTAACGAAGCTTACTACACTTTACACACATCTTGAAATCATCTTACAACACAACAGAACATTTCATACAACATTCACATTACATACTGATCCAAGCTAAACATAGAAAAACAAGTTTTACTGTACCTGTGGATTAATAGAGAGATGACCAAAGTTAGCGTCTTGCTCAAGCCAGAGCTCGTTTATTTCTGAGCTGCGCATGAGCGGGGCTTGTAGCTGCAGCCTCCCTACTTGATCCACGGCAGTACCAGAGCACCATCTACTGACCAGTCAGTGCATTACCTTTGGGTTATGAGTTAGTGTATTAGGATAGATCAATTATAACGAAAAATGGGGGGTGTCTGTTTACCTAAAACTAAACATGTAGCGTTTCCAACCTACTACACATGCAAACTCAACACAGAAAGGCCGGGGCAACCGGGGTTTGAACCCACAACCTTCTTGCTAAAGTGCTTCTGCAGCACCATGCCACCCAGATGAATTCATAATAAAACCAATTATTAGTTTCAGTCCGATATGAAATAGTTAGAAAATAGTTCCACATCAACAACATTAACAGTAAAAACCTGCTTTTACATTAATGCATGAGGAATAATATCCTTATGACATAATGTGAACTAGTATAACAGTGACATGGGAGTTTTAATATTTTAAGTACATTTTCCTGATCATACTTGCACTTACATTTGTTCATTTAGCTGACACTTTTATCCAAAGCTACTTACAATTGCTATACATGTCAGAGGTCGCACGCCTCTTGAGCAACTAGAGGTTAAGTGTCTTGCTCAGGGACACAATGGTAGATGGGTCACAGTGGTGGGATTGAACCCGGGTCTCTCACAACAAAGGCATGCGTCTTATCCATTGCACCATCACCACCACATCACTACCCCACGCCATTACCACTTAAGTAACATTTTCAATGCAGAACCTTTACTCGTTAACATTTACTTTTACCGTGTGGTATAAGTACTTTTACTTAATGTGCTTGGTTAAGGTTAAGAAAATAACAATGTCACAATAACAGTAAAGTACTGAAAAAATACCCCACATATTTGACCAAAAACTTTTCTCTTCACAGTGGTGGATGAAGTACTCACATTGTTTACTTAATCTTAAAATAATATTACATTCTGAGTCACCACTGTGTCTCGTGACATTACACGACTTTCTGTTGTCTTTGCAGCACTTCACTGCACTTCAGAGAGTCATCCATTCTCAGATTATTGGTTCCCCATCTTAAGAAACATTGTTCCCATTGTGCTGATGACAATGCTGCTGCTACTGCTAGGAGTACTGCACTGTGGGAAACTCAGAGGTAAACAACAACAACTCTTGTCCACTCAGATATACATGTAACTGCCATAATGAAAAAATGGGTTGAAAGACTAGATAGTGACGAGTACACTGAAAGCTAGTTCAGCTGCTAAGAAAATATAACATTTAACATCCCATAATGTTTCATCTTTCTTGTTGATCTTAGCATGTGTTATTATGCAGGTTGTTTTATATGTTTATATTTGATCTGACGTCCCATTATTCAGTGCACATTCTGCTAAAACATTATCATCAGATTGTAGTTTTACATCAGCTAAAACATAATTTAGAAAAAGGAAACAAACATGTAAATACAGTGTGTCTGATAGAATGATTGTAATTGTATCTCCAATTATATTTTACATACGTATTTTCAATGATGTATTTATTAATTCATGTTTCTTAGGGTCCAGAAGCAGAAGATTCTCGCAAGACATATGATGACAATTTGCAAACCAACAGCATCTCTACACCTTCATTAACTGACTGAGTAGTTGACTGTGGACGCACACATAAATGTGTCCTACAATAATCTGCATTAAAATGGACCTCAGAGCATCAAGTCTCACTTACTGCTTGTATTTTCTGTGACTAATAAAGCAAAACTTGAAAGAATGTATTAGTGTATCATGACCATATTTTATCAACATATTTGGACAGAAAAGGAACATTTTGTTATCACTTAATGCCAGTAATATGTGTAATATTATTTATGTCTGGTGAAAACACATTTTATGTACTGTGATTGCTGTACTGCAGGAGGCAGCATAGAACTTGTGAATCAAATGTGTGTGAGAAAGAAAGACAGAGAGAGAAACAATGAAAAAGAAGAAAAAGAGTTTGTTCTGACAGTGATATTATATGATCCCTGTGTGTCACATGTATTTGTGGAAACCTAAGGCATCATCTGTCATGAAGGGTATTATCACTCTTATAAACATGGCCACTCGCCCTCTTTGTAATTATCTAACCAATTTTTTAATTTTTAAGTGTCAAACATGATGACATTTAACACCTGAGCCTCATCATTTCTGCAATTTGAGAAATAATTTTTAATGATTGCTTTAAAAACAAAAACATACTTAACCTATTAAAACAGAGTATAGTGCTGCATCCTGCTACATGATCAGAATTTTCCAATAGAGATAAAATCTTAGCTCTGTCCTTCAGACCTGCAGACTTTTAGCAACATTACTTCAAATACTCCGGTCTGTCTTCCAAAAAATGTTGTTATATATATATATATATATATATATATATATATATATATATATATATATATATTCTCTTATATAAGAGAAATGTGATATTTTCTTACTTTAAATTTTGGTATTACTTATAAGATATTGTGTTTGCATTAGTAGTAAAGCAGTATACAAATTGGAGTAATTATGTAATTTCAGCACTTGTACTGTTAATGACTTCATAAAGGATCTAATGGCACCATGAGGTTATCATCATCATTATCTTTTTTTTCACATTTCACATATGTCAACAACTAACAACATCTTTCAAAACTGAATTCACATCACCTGCTTGTCTTCGTCACCATGTATGTCATTGTGAGCATGTTAGCATGCGGATTTTAGCATTTAGCTCAAAGCACCACTGTGTCTAATCAGCTAGCATGGCTGTAGACCCATAGTTTTATTTTACTGAAACTCTGAGGCTATTTCTGCCAGGACAGCCTCTCTGTTTCTGAGAAAAGTTTATCAGATTGAAGCACAAAATTAGTGTTGCATCAACAGCAGACATTAGCCACACAGGAAGAAATCTACCCCCACTGTCTTCTTACACTTCAGTCTGATGTTCAGACAGTCAGCAGCGAGACAACATGAAGGCCACAGCTCTTTACATCAGACTGTGTGAGTACTTTTTGATAAAAACAAAACTATAAAGAGTTTAATTTCTAAAAAAGTAAAAATCTGTGATGTTTCATAGCTTTCATTGAAGGAGCCTCGAGGTACAAAAATGTTGTGTTTTTGACTTTAAAGGCTTCCGGCTGAACAGATTTAATAGACAAGACAATAAAGGATCTAGATGCTATAAATGAATTTCTGTTTTCATTTGTCTCTCCAGTGCTTAATGTGTTGTTCCAGCTGTGTGAACTTGATCAGAAAGTTGGTAAGTGTCAGTTAGTTGATCATTTAATTTGATAAAATTTTTACCTTTTTGATGGATCCTTTCATTGCTGGGACGTGTTCATGAGAAAGTAGTAAAGAAAAGAAGAAAGAAGGAAAATGTCTTTTTTTGAGATTTTGGTGAACTGGCCCTTTGTTCATCATTTTTATGAACAGATACATTCATTTGTTTTTATTTATTTATTTGTTATTTTAGAACTATATTCCATTACATTTATTCATTTAGCTGACGCTTTTATCCAAAGCGACTTACAATTGCTGTATATGTCAGAGGTCGCACGCCTCTGGAGCAACGAGGGGTTAAGTGTCTTGCTCAGGGACACAATGGTGGATGGGTCACAGTGGGGGATTGAACCCCGGTCTCTCACACCAAAGGCACAGTCTTAACCATTGCGCCATCACCACCCCAGGTGTTCCAGGTGTATTCCAGGTGTTAATATGTCACTTGAGAAATTATCTGTTTGTTTTCTTTGTTTTAGGTTCAGTGTCTCTTCATGTCGTCCCAAACAGAGAGCAGTTCTTTGAATATGACCCTGTAACTTTCCATTGTGAGGGTTACTCTGTCTCACCTGCGTGGAAAGTTGTACATAGATTAAAAGGGGAAGTTCTCTCATGTAGAAGTACAAGTAAGGTGACATCAAAAAAGTGGACCTGCACCATTATAAATATATATATAGATGACAGTGGAGAGTACTGGTGTGAGACTGGAGAGGGGAAGAGAAGCAACAGTGTCAACATCACTGTCACTGGTATGTTTGCATTAAGACAACAATGTTTTGTCATAAAGTCATCATGAGTTTAACATGAAATAAATATCAAACACATGTTGATCAGCTGGTTCTGTGATCCTGGAGAGTCCTTCCCTACCTGTGATGAAGGGAGAAGCTGTGACTCTGCAATGTAGAGATAAGAAGTCTTCCTCCAACCTCACAGTGGATTTCTATAAAGATGGCCGCCCCATCGGGAACAGCTCTACAGGAAACATGACCATCCACATTGTTTCCAAGTCTGATGAAGGACTTTACAAGTGTATCATCACTGATGTTGGAGAGTCAGCAGAAAGCTGGCTGGCTGTCAGAGGTAAGATACAGCTTTCAATATACAATGTATGCATTGGCTATGCTATGCTATGTTGCAAAAGCCCCTCAGCGGTGAAATTGTCCGGACCTAAACGAAGGCTTCAGAGCATTGTTTGGAGAGAACCAGGCAGAGCTGGGGAGTGACAAGCTCCTTGGCGACAAACACCTGCAAAACTACAGGGAAGTGTAGAAGAAAGAGCTGGGAACAGCGCTGCAGCTTTTGGACAAATAAACACCCTTAGTGGTCTCGATTGTGCTCTGACAACTACGGCATTTACCCGCGGGAGGAACTCAGAGTTAGCTGCTTTTATTAAATCAGCTTTTTACTTTAGTTTTTGGGATTACAACGTGGAGTTATCTTCACTTGAGCGTCTCAGCAGCAAGTCTCCGCGCATTTCTGGTTACACTGTTCTTGTTTGCATCAGTTGGCACCCAGAGCTCTGTTGGACTTCTACTACACATTTATATAAAAAACAGACGAAACTGCACATTACTTGAAGAAAAGAAAGCGAGGAAGTTAAACAATCTGGTGAGTTCAGGAAAATATGTTATAGTTAGCACAGCATAGCCCTGATCGGTCCGAATTCCATTCAGAAAATAAACATTTTAGAAGTTGTTGCCATGCGGTCTTGCTGACAGACCTGACAAAGCATGAATTCCTTTGTTTAACAAAATATTGTAGTTATTTCAACATTAGTTTGATCCGTTTATTGCTATTTAATCACAGCATAATGTTTACTTTGAGTTCGAAGAGCTGTAGTAATCGCGGTTTGTGTTTATTCAAGTTATCGCGTTGTGTGAACACTTGGCAGTTGACCAGTGATAAAACCCCCACAAGGGAAGCATTGCGAGGATTAAATTTGCGTTGTATGTGAACACATCTTAAGAGCCTAGGGAAAGCTCATGCTTTTTCATCGGACATCATCCTGATATTTAGGTCTTTTAAAGCATTGTGGGTATGTAAAAGTAACGTAAGAGTTCATTTGTTTATGTGTATGCATATTTTCACAGATCAGACATATTTGAACAGTTTGTGTGTAGGTTACATACTATATGTTGTCCACATGTTATTTTTTTTTTTAAATTTATTTTTAATAATTGTGACATTGAATGGAGACCTACACAGCTGTACAGGAGCAGTGTTAATTCTCAATATTGTTGTCCTCTTTCTCAATAGTGAGGCCATATGGTGGTTCACTTTAACTCTGTGATCGTTTGGCTTTAGCTTCTATCATTATTTTTTTTTCAAGTCAGTTTGACAGCCTGAATTTAACCTTCAAATGCACAATGCAATTCCAAAGCTGACTGCTTCTTTGTGGGATCGCTTTTTCCAAAAAATTAGACAACAGTGGCAGAGCCGTAATAAAAGTTTGACAGGTCTGACAGTTTGACTGACTAAGCAACAGTAACTAAGGGGGGTGTGGCTTAGCGATGGGTCAATTGGGGATGGAGTTCATCTGCCTGTCAATTCACGCAAGCTGTGTGAAGAGGACAGAACAGCTTTACTTGTTTCAGTTTGCATCAACATTTTGTCCTTATTCTATGTATGTCCGCTTTTGTGATTTGGAAATTAGGATTCATATTACATTTTGAAGGATCCATTTTTTTGTGGTAGATTATTACAGAAAACGCGGAAGTAGTAAAAATTGTTCTGTTGAGATTTTGGTTAACTGACCCTTCATGAATAATAGAAAAAAATGTTTATCTTTGTAATGTTTTATACACAGACACATTCATTAAATTTAATTTGGTTCAATTATTTTAGAACGACATTCCATATATGTGAATTGAGAACAAATCTGTTTATTGTTCTTTGTTTCAGATTCAGTGTCTCCTCGTGACATCCCAAACAGACAGCAGTTTTCTGAATTTGAACCTGTAACTTTCCATTGCGAGGTGTTCACTGGCTCAACTGGATGGGAAGTTATACGTAAGTTTAAAATGTAATCATTCACACGTAGAATTACTAGAGAAGGTCACGTCAACGGGGTCGTTCTGCAGAGTAGTTAAGTGTTTTTCCAGAGAACACTATCCTGGTGTGAGACTGGAAAGAGAAAGAGAAGCAACAGCATTAACATCACTGTCACATGAGACAACAAGATTTTGTCACAGAATCATCATGAGTTTAACATGAAATAAATATCAAACACATGTTGTCCAGCTGGTTCTGTGATCATGGAGAGTCCTGCTCTTCCTGTGATGGAGGGAGAAACTGTGACTCTGCGCTGTAGAACCAAGATGACTTCCTCCAACCTCACAGCTGACTTCTACAAAAATGGCCACCTCATCAGGAGCAGCTCTACTGGAAACATGACCATCCACAGTGTTTCTACATCTGATGAAGGACTCTACAAGTGTAACATCACTGATGTTGGAGAGTCAGCAGAAAGCTGGCTGGTAGTAAGAGGTGAGACAGCTATGTTTTAATATATATAATGTATACAAATATGTGATGTACATGACTGCTGTAGCTCCACAGACTTTGTAGCAGAATTTTCTGTTTTTTGAGTTTCCTTTCACCTGATTTTCTGCTTAACCTTTTAATTGTTTTAACCCCTTAATGCTGGTTGTCGCAAATTTGCATCACACCTCTTCCTTTCAGACTGCAGCTGAGCTATCATTTGTATTTCCCAAATGCCTGTTTGTGCTTATTAGATATCTACCTGGAAACCTTTTGCAAGCACTGGTTTCTCATATATGCCTGTTGTCGCCAATTTGCATCATACCTGAATTTATATATTTTTTATGTTCTATAGACAAATTAACCATTTCCTCTTAATATAACATCAACCTGAAATCAAATTAAAACAGAAATAATTTTTAATTTTTTTTTTATTGTAAAAAAATTCAGGCATCAAGGGGTTAATAATTTGAATGTGGAGTTAATAATGTTGAGATCTGGACTGTTGGCTGGACACAAAAAGCATTATGAGTTGTCACTTTGGGCTCTGGGTAATTGTGATGGCATAACTCACTATTTCCCAAATTTTAACAAATCAATGGAGAAAATAATCAACAGATGAATTCATCCATCCATCGTCAACCGCTTATCCTGCGTACAGGGTCACGGGGGGGCTGGAGCCTATCCCAGCTGACATCGGGCGAAAGGCAGGATACACCCTGGACAGGTCGCCAGTCCATCGCAGGGCTACACTCAGACAGACAACCACTCACACTCACATTCACACCTATGGACAATTTGGGAAACTCCAATTAACCTAGCCTGCATGTCTTTGGATGGTGGGAGGAAGCTGGAGCACCCGGAGCGAACCCACGCGGACACGGGGAGAACATGCAAACTCCACACAGAAAGGCCGAGGCAACCGGGGTTTGAACCCACAACCTTCTTGCTAACCACTGAACCACCGTGCCACCCAGATGAATTCATAATAAAACCAATTATTAGTTTCAGTCCGATATGAAATAGTTAGAAAATAGTTCCACATCAACAACATTAACAGTAAAAACCTGCTTTTACATTAATGCATGAGGAATAATATCCTTATGACATAATGTGAACTAGTATAACAGTGACATGGGAGTTTTAATATTTTAAGTACATTTTCCTGATCATACTTGCATACTTTTACTTACATTTATTCATTTAGCTGACGCTTTTATCCAAAGCGACTTACAATTGCTATACATGTCAGAGGTCGCACGCCTCCTGAGCAACTAGAGGTTAAGTGTCTTGCTCAGGGACACAATGGTAGATGGGTCACAGTGGTGGGATTGAACCCGGGTCTCTCACAACAAAGGCATGCGTCTTATCCATTGCGCCATCACCACCACATCACTACCCCACGCCATTACCACTTAAGTAACATTTTCAATGCAGAACCTTTACTCGTTAACATTTACTTTTACCGTGTGGTATAAGTACTTTTACTTAATGTGCTTGGTTAAGGTTAAGAAAATAACAATGTCACAATAACAGTAAAGTACTGAAAAAATACCCCACATATTTGACCAAAACTTTTCTCTTCACAGTGGTGGATGAAGAACTCACATCGCTTACTTAATCTT
>JALXJV020000002.1:29280327-29444582 GCA_024633595.2 Lepomis macrochirus
GAAAAGTTATACTGGTACTTTTGATACTTGAACAAAAAGTGACACTGGCTGGAAAACAAGATGAACAGCACAAAATAATTTTAACCCTTAAAACATGAGGTTAATCACAACGTGACAAATCAGACAGCATTTTGAAAGCATTTATAATACAAGCTATATTTAAAATAACCATTACAAGTATTGTCATTAGATACAGTACTAGTAAATATGTACAGGTTTATGTGATTATTTTGTTTTGCCTCTTTGTTTTTAAATGTTTCAAACTTCTCATTATTTTGGTTTTGACACTTCAAACTTTCTGTAACATTTTTTTTCCTTTTCTCTCCATTTCAGTTCTGAACTGTCGCTCACTGCCACAAGAAGAGACTGATTACTGTAAACTGCAGTGAAATGTAACACAAATAGTTAACATGAACAGAACAAACATTTTGACAGATTCATTTAAACTCAGCGATTATCTGAAAATTCGTTAAACTAAAAACAACAAACTTCACTCATTGGTGATAGGAAAATTACAATACTAATAATTAATCAAACATAGAAGTAAAAACTATCAGTGAGGGATGATGATGCTTAACTGGCTCTCATGTCTGCAGTTGCTTCAAAAGACTGATGTGTTCAGTTTATCACCATGCCGAGGAGGGAGAGAGTATGCCTTGATTAGATGATGATGGTGACGAGATGACAGGAGACAAGAAGCAGTAGGAATGCATTAAGGCTCAGCGTCTTGACACCAATTTAACGTCTCCTCTTCCTCTGATCGCCCTGTCTGAAGTTTCACCTGAATCTCATCCCTCTGAGATTTTATCATCTTCAGGTGTTTATTAATTGGCTCCTTTAAATTCTCAAGTTTTATTTTTCTTTCTGTTTTCTGAATTACCTCCTCCTCTGTTATCTGAAGTAGTTTTTTGTTTCCTCTAACAGTTTTCCAGTTCTTTCTTTTCTCTTCTGTAGATCTGTTAGGATCTCTTGATAGGTATTTTTCTTCTCACTGCTATATGCCTCAGACCGAATTCTCTTGAATATGTTAATCTGCTTCTCAATCCATTCTGGGAGTCTTTCAAGTTGAAATCTGTATTTGTCCAGTTCTCTCTTATATTTTTTCAGTGCACCAACTGCCTTTACTACAAAGTCAGACTCTTCTTCATTCCTTCGTAACTCTTCATTAAGTTTGTTCACCAGCTTATCTAAATACTCAATTTGGTCGCTGTCTGTCATGTGCTGCACTCTTTCTCCTTCAAGCAGTAAGTGAAGTATCTGAAGTTCTGCATTGATGCTAAATGTTGTCATCTTCTTCCCTCTCCCTGGTTCTGCTGCATCTTCATGGTGCATATCATTTTCTGTATAAAAGTAGAACCAATAATGGTGTTAATTTTCAACTTTAAACTTAGGGTCAGTTTCATTAAGCCTTACTTTGGCGTTAACCCTGTCTGTTTGGTTTTACAAAAATAGCTGGAGTTAACAGTGAGTTTATTGCATCCAACGCTGCAGGCCAAAGCGACAAGGAGTAGGTTTACTTCAGATTTACAATTCAAAACATATTAAACAACCACATCCTGACCAATCAGCTGTCAGGAAATATTACTATATTACTACTAGAGTGGACAAATTACTTCATATAAAAGGTTCAAGAACAACCGAGGAGAGTAAGATCCTTACAGTCAAGAAAACATACTATATTACCAAAATTTTTTGGTCGCCTGTCTTTACATGCACATGAAGGTTAATGACATCCTATTTTTAATCCGTAGAGGGTTTCATGTGGAGTTGGCCCACAATTTGCTGCTATAACAGTTTCAACTCTTCTGAGAAGGCTGTCCAAAAGGTTTAGGAGTGTGTTCATGGGAATTTTTGACAATTGTTTTAGAAACACATCTGTGAGGTCAGGCACAGAACGAGAACGAGAAATCCTGCAGCAGTCACAGCTCAAATTCATCCCATAGGTGTTCTGTCAGGTTGAAGTCAGGACTCTGTGCAGGCCAGTAAAGTTCTCCACACCAAACTCTCTCATCCATGTTGTTATCGACCTTGATTTGTGCGTTGATGTGCAGTCATGTTGGAACAGGAAGGGGCCATCCTCAAACCATTTCCACAAAGTTGGGAGCATGAAATTCTCCAAAATGTCTTGGTATGCTGAAGCATTAACAGTTCCTTTCACTGAAACTAAAGGGCTGAGCCCAACCCCTGAAAAACAACACCATAACCCCCACTCCAACAAGCCACCAAACCCAGACTCGTCCACTCGGATTGCCAGACAGAGAAGCTTGATTCGTCAGAGAACTCGTCTCCACTTGACCCCGCTCTGTGATTTTATGTGACCTACCAGAGTTTCTGTTGTTCCCAAACCCTCCCACTTTGTTATAATACCACTTACAGATAATAGTGGAATATTTTGTAGTGAGGAAATTTCATGAATGGTCTTGTTGCACAGGTGGTAACCTGTCACGTTACCACGCTTGAATTCACTGAGATCCTGAGAGCGACCCATTCTTTCACAAATGTTTGGAGAAGCAGTCTGTTTGTCTAGGTGCTTGATATTATACACTTGTGGCCATGGACGTGATTGGAATACCTGAATTCAATGATTCGAAAGGGGCGTCCCAATACTGTTGGCAATTTAGTGTATAATGCTGCTTTTTTCAATCTAGCGCTGTGATTACTTTTTGCTATTAAATCTGTAGAACTTTATGTTCTACTTGACTAAGTTATGCAGCAGGAAGAACACACAGATTCCACACTACATATGTAACATCACATACAGGAAAAACTACCCTGCTACCCTGGATCTTTAAATGTCACATAAATATTTTCATGCACATCGTTTTCCCATCAACAGTTGATTCCAGTTACTTACTCATTTGAAACACTGTTAGGAATCTCCTTTTTGCCCCTCCTGTGACCAGTGATGGCTAGTCACAAATTCAGTGTTCTGTAGCATTATTGCTTTCCAGTGCAACTGTGGCAGAAATGGTTCAGTACTTAGAGCTTCATTTAGAAAATGCACACCACCATCTGCTGGTGAAGATGTGGACTAATCCAACAAACCTGACGACTAAAAAATGCAATTCAGCAAATATGTTAATGCCAAACCCAGAAGAAAATTTATTACACTCATTGGTTGCTCTTTTACAGCAGGAGATGCACAAAATTGCAATTTCAGGCTTAATTTTAGTGTTGTAGCTGCCACCTGTCTCTCATATTTTGGCCCTATAATTCAAATAGGAAAATTCATATATAGGAGATTTAGGTGAGACAAAGCAATTAGCAGCAGGAATCATTGTAATTGAGACTTGATACCTTGCTTGGTCTCATTAACCCTGCAACTTTTGCTCAACAGACAGCGCCTCTGCCACTTCACTATATCTCTGCATGTTAAATGAATGATTGGCTTTAAAAAAACAGCTTTGAAGAATATTCCCTCACACACAATGACCATCAAAACACCCAATACTAAAATGCTTCTAAAAAAGTATTCACTCCCTTTGGATGTTTTACCCTTTTATATCTTTTATACATGGAATAATGGTGACTATGACTTGGCTTTTTTGACAAGAATTTGCAAAAAAACCCTGTTTAATGTCAAAGTGAGAATAGATATTTAAAAACTAATGTCAATTAAGTCAATTAAAATATATAATATTAAAATATTTAAGGTAAAGAAAATGATTGTGTAAATGTTTGCCCCCTGTCTTGAAAGAGATTTTGTGATATAATTTGCCCTTTGTGCAGCCAACTGCATTACTATGTTACTTTGTTTCTGATTCTTATTGTATTCAGATTATATATTTAGAGCAGGGAGACATCGTTTTGGGAGACTTTTGGCAAGGTCCCTTCACTTTTCACTTTTCTGCATGTGAGTGATTGCACTGGAACACAATATAGACTACATTGATTTGCTGTGAGGTTTGTAGTGCTACATTTGAAGTGGGTGGCGTTAACACTCCAGGCACTCCTCAGCTTAGTCTGCCTCTGCAACTGACCATTGCTTAGTTTTAGGAGGTGGATTTATATATTAAGTTCTTTCTTTATTTGAATTTATATTGGACTTTAAACAATTTATTGTACTAAAGAAATTTTATTAATCCTACCATCCATATTTATTAGGGGTGGGAGAAATAATCGATTCTTAGATGCATCACAATGCGGACGTGAAAGATTATTAATCGATGCACAAATGTCTAAAAATCGATTTTTTAAATGTTAATTGATAACATAATGTTGACGGAACGCAAAACGCGGAACTCTCGGAAACGCAGCGCCCGGACCATCTGTGGAGCGCACACAACAGAGAGACCAGTGTCCCTCTATATTCGTCACCGCTGTGGAATGACTAACTCCAAAATGTCACACAATCATTAATATTAATGCGCAAGTAATTATTTTAAGCGAGCAGGGTGACCTCTGCAGCTGTGTGTGTGAGGCCGAGTGAGTGAGAGAGAGCGAGCAGCAGAACGTGACGGTGAAAGTAAGCGGTGAAAAATATCAGCAGTAAGTTTCAGTCTGTTAGTTAAACGTGCAGCGCAGGTCGCTGTGTGACCGTTAATAAAAGTCTGCATGCTGATAATTATATTTCAGTTTTCAGAAGTCTGACAGCTGGTTGTTAATGAAATGGACCATGGAGCTGAGGTTAATAAAGTAAACTAGAGATGTAAACTAGTCCTTTAATTAGCAATTTTCTTTTGGATTTTAATGTGCAATTTAAATGCTTAGTAATTACCCAGGGATCCTGTATAGAAAAAATCGTTTTATAATCAAATTGCAGCCCTCAGAATCGTAATCGAATCGAATCGTGTTTTTTTTTATTTATTGCTTAAAAATAAATATGTTTTAGTACATTTAGAAACAGTCCTCTGGCTAATCAGTAACATTTCTGTACTCCTTATTTCTTTATCTTCGTCAAATAATAAAGATTCAAATGTTTCCTGGGGTGCAACTCTCTAGGTGGTGTAGTCTGGCTTTCAATCATTTTGCCACCTTCCTAGTCCACCATGGCACATTAACAATGAAGCTACAGCTGATAGTCTGTTAGCTGTTAGCTTAGCTTATCATAAACTGGACAGTAAGTCTGCACATATTTTATAATTACCATCAAACTGCTGTAAATTATAAAGAACTTGAATAAATTTGTGACTCACTGATTCTGTGATGTTCTCTCCATTTCCACACAGCAAACACCAGAACAAGACACATGAACCAAACAGCCACTGTGATGCTGAGCCGAACAGCAGAACTAGGTGGGACAACGAAAAAATCATCTGAAATAAAAAAACACAACAAAAAACATGTTAATATTCTTCTCATAATAATAATAATAACTTTATTTGTATAGCACTTTTCAAAACCATGTTCCAAAGTGCCTACAGCGAGACAAACATAATCCATACTTAAAAATGTAAATATAAGTAAAATTAAAAATCAACAATAAAATCAGAAAATGCAATAACAGCCATAATATAATAATAGTCACAAGGTGATAATTTGTCCTAATCACTGGTTGCTGAACGCCAAGAGGGTAGAGTCTTATCTGAGTCTATCTGTAGGAATAAAGGGGAGAAGAAAGAGCAGGAGAAAAACAGAAACACGGGGAAGTTGCTATGAATGCAATGATGAGTTTAGTTGTTGAGACTTTGATGGACAATGAATAATAACCCCGTCCCCAAGTGTCAGTTTCTCATTGTTAACCAAAATTAACTGAAAACTAAAGACAACTGTGACCAGTAAGTGCAACCAATGACACTGAGTATATGTTGTGGTAGAAGGCTTTGTGGTCATTATTAACCCTAGATGTGGCAAATAATTTCTATGGGCGATGTCATTAACATTATTATACTGTAAGAATATATGTGTTGTCTAAATCATGTTTACCTGGAATATAAATCTCCACTTGTCTGGTCTCGTTGATGTCCTTCTGTTGGACTCTACAGGTGAAGCTGTTGCTGTGTCTCTTCTCCACAGTCACTCTGCTGCTGACAGTATAGAGGTCATCAGGACCTCTGACTGTCTCTGTAGGTCCAGCAGAGAGGAGGTTTCCCTCACCGTCCAGCCAGAACACACTCAGGCTCTGGATACCAGCCTGCAGATTTACACTCTAACACCACCCCATTGCTGACTGTAGAAATGTGTAGTTCAGGTGACGAGACTGCACCTAATAGAAAGCAGACATGTCAAAGTTTGTTTAAATGTTGTCACAAACGAAAATACAACACTAAATAAGCCTAACAATTCAAATTCAGCTTAGAGACCGCACCTAATATGCACATTCACAACTGAAAAAATATATTTGTTAATGGTGGTGAAGGAATTCTATAACTACTAGTAACGCCATAGCAGTCATTCTGACTGTTAATACATTATTTGCATATAATTTCAATAATCAATATAAAATCTAAGAATGATTGGATCTTTAATGTTTGGATAGGTAAGAATAAACCTCAGGAGACACAACAATAACTTAAAATCAACTCTAATATGCATTTCAATACATAGTAACAGTCAAAATGACTGCCTTGGTAGTTTTAGTGTTAACTCTGTAGAGTCTGTGCTCGTCACTGCAGTCATCAGATTTAGTAAGCCGTTACTGGTCCAACCGGTCCGTCTACTTTTTCCTGTTGTCACCTTCTACTACATATGATGTTAGCAGGCATTCCAAACCCTTTCTGTCGCTTAACTATGTCAGTGCATTTATACCTTTCATGAATATGAAAGGTCTTTTTGTAAGTGCATAGTTTATTGCCAACTCACCTACAGCAAGATCGATCACAGATTCCGTACCAGGTGTGGGGACAAGGCATTTGTATATTCCTGCATCAGACAGCTTCACTTTGGAGAGTTTCAGTGAAATGTCTCCACGCTTGAGTTTGTTGACAGACAGTGATGTTCTCCCCATGTACGATGGATGCTCCTCAAGTAAAAACTCCACACCGTCTCGCCTCAAATGGACAAACCTGGGTTCTAGATCAGGTCTTGCCCACTCCACAGTGATGTCAGTAGCATCCATAGCAGTTTCCAGGTAACATGGCAAAAGGATGTCATCACCAACCATCGCCACTATTGGCTGAGATGGACCAGTCACCTGAGACTGAGCTAAGAGGAAAAAAAACAAGTCTGTGTCATAATTCTTATTTTTTCCTACTGGTAATACATTATGTAGCTGGCTGTAAAACTTTAGCTCAAACCCTCTCTTCATTACATCTACATCATAGAGGCTGCATTTAGGCATTTATGGAAGTGTCAAGGGTGTTGTTGGGGGCGTGGGGTCATGACGCCACGCCTGTGATGACTTATGTCTTCTTCAGTTGTCTTTTGTTATGCACTATAGTGACCATTCATTTTCAGTTTAGTGTTATACCTTGGGAATAATGAATGCTTAAGTAATTATGAATGATCATTTAACCACAGTAAAGTAATTTTGGAGTAAAGTAAGTTAAAAAGAGAGAGAGAGAGATTGAGATTTCAAACTGTGCTTGAACACAAATCACATTTTAGAATTTTTTTGTTTAAATGTGGTACAAACAGTTCATCAGTGACTTCCATAATCACCACTACAGTTTAATGTGTACAGCTGTTAGCTCAATTATGTGTAAACATTTTTTTTAAATCCATTGGACAGGGACCTAGAGAGGAAGGGGCCCACACAGACCGCTATGTTTAGAGCTCAGAATGAGGGCAGCAAGTATGTACGAGAGTTGGTATCCGGAGAAGAGTTGAGTTGAGTATACAGTTTTGGAGTAGTGAACTTTCTCTGCAGTGAGCCCATACAGCTACAGAAAGCCCCAACGGGACAACAGGTTTCAGTCTGGCCTTTCCTGCTCAGCTGAAAGCAAGCCAATGTGTGTCACATTATAATGCTTTCACTATAGGGACAGTTATTTTTGTTATATATATATATATATATATATATATATATATACATATATATATATATATATATATATATATAGTATATATAGTGTGGTATCATGTATCAGTATATATATAGTGTGGTATCACGTCACAGGTACGTTGAGTTGAGTTAAACTCAAAGCAAGAGCTTTAACATCTGTTTGTGTGAAATTTACCTCCACAGGAGTGAGTTAGGAGAAGGAGGACGGCAGCGTGATGCAAAACCACTGAACTGAAGCCACTTAGATGAGGTTTCAGGTCCATCATGTGAATCATCCTGGAGTTCTGAAAATGAAAGTCAAATAGAAAAAATATGAGACCAGTAAAATCCTTTCAGACAACCCTGAGCTGTGCCCATGAAGCCCATGCTTCAGACATTTGGTGATGTTTGATCCAGAGTCAAATTCCTTGCATTTCGTACACATACTTAAAGCTGATTCTGACCCCACTGGAGGATTGTCTATCTGTTTATACTCTATAACAATGTGATTTAACATTGTGTTAGTATTTCAAATAATACAGTCGAACATAGCAGATAAGACAAGATGAAATATAGGGCTTTAAACCGTAGGCAGACATACCTACGACACCACCTAAGAAAAATTTGTGCTATGGGGCCCTCCTACCTGACTGGTGAGCCAAAAAAAAATGCCAGTAACACCTGACACTGCATTGCTCTCACTACTACCTCTCTTTTTTAACAGTCAGTGCAGGTTTTAATAGAACTAACTCAGTCCTCTTTGAGTCTGTTAAGAATGATGCTAGATAGATATATAGCCCAGTCAGACAGGGACATTTAAATAATCAGTGTGAATCCATTGCTGTCCATCTTGCATTAGCCCAGAGATGTAATTAAACCTTCACTGTAGCAAATTGTTGCTAACCTCACAGCTGAGCCCCACACATCCACAAATGAATCCAAGGGGTCTTGACATACAAAAGGGTCTAGTTCTTCTTTTGGTTTTCCATAAGTGGGTTAATAATCTAATAAACATATCAATTCATGTAAAAATGCTACATACCTGTTGTTTATGTCAATTTGTCGCCTCACCCCAGAGGAACGTAGGCTGTCCGGGCAAAATTCACCCTTTAACCCTCTATAACAGTCGGGATCAGACGAGTGACAAATTGCAAGGCACTAACCCAGCACCATGCGTTTAACTGATTTATTTCCTTAAACAGTGACAGAACTTACAGTTGCAAAGTCTTACTTAAAGTGACTAGTCCAGCAAAACAAGGTAGTCCAACAAAAAACAGGATTTCCAAAAGGGGAATTTAACATCCAAAATCCACAACACTAAAACAAACAATAGTCAAGGCAGGTGATAATGAAATAATCCATCGAAAACACAAAGAGCAGACAGCCAGTGCTACTGTCGGAGAAGCAGAACTGGTAAATGCAGGATAGGAATGAAGTTGCAGTCTGACATGGCATGAACAACACTGAGACAACAGGAACTGATCAAAACAGAAAGCTATGTAGCCCACACTATCAGTGCTCTATCAGTGGCCTGTTCTACGAAGGGAGTTCAACCTACTCAGAGTTAACTCGGGGTTATCAGGCAAACTCAGGGTTGACAAACTCTGACCACCTACACTGGAGTTAAACTTCTATGTGTAACATGATTAAGATGTGAAGGTAAAACTGCACATAAGGTCTATTGTAATAGAAAAAAATGAGCCAGCAGAGAGGAGGAATAATCTGAGAGAGAATTTAATTTTAATTTGTAGATTGATTGAGCAGTCTGTATTAATATCCTACTTCTCATCATTAACACTGTACAGATGTGGTGCGTAGACCACATGCAGGGTAACCTCAAGTTAACCATGAACAAAAAGTCAGATGCAGTGTAAATTCCCATGGCAACAGACCTCGGGTAACAGCTATCCACCTATCAGGTTAGTACAGGTTAATCAGGAAGTTACACTCCACATCACAAAATTACTCCTGAAGTTTCCTGGATAAACCAGTTACCCCGCTCTGGGTACAGGCCACAGTCCACAGGTGAAACAAGGATTTGTAGCTCTAAACAAACACCAGACACAAACAATTACAAAATAAATCAGGGAAACAGACAAAGACCTGTAAATGATACACAGATGTAAACACTGAAACACAGACCAAACCAAACTGTGATATTAATTTATGTGTTAACTTTAAAGTCCCTTTCTATCAAGTTCAAATAAATGTGTAAATGTGGTTTCCCATGATGCACTGAGCTCCTCTCTCCTCTTCTCTTGCTCTCTCTCTGAGTGCAACCTCATGCCATTAATGCATGTTACTAACTCGACTTCTTCCCTTTCCTGTGGTCGTGAGCTTTCTCGTCCCTCTCCTCTCTCCTCCTGTCACTTCTGTCTGGATCTGTGGTTGGGGGTCTCCTGCTGCCCCCGTGTTCCTGCTCGACGCCCTCTGCTACAGTTGCAACTGCTGTTACTAGTCCTATTGCTATTATTACTGTTATTATTATCATTAACATTACTATAAATATCTGTACCATTTTTCATTCAGTCTATAGCAACATTACCTTTACTGTCTGTACCTCTGTGTGTATACTGTGTATGCTGCCTCCCTCTGCTCTCTCTCTCTCGCCCTCTCTCTCTTTCTCTTGCTGTCTCTCTCTCTCTCTCTCCCCCTCACCCCCAGCCGGTCGAGGCAGATGGCCGCCCACCCTGAGCCATGGTTCTGCTCGAGGTTTCTGCCTCTTAAAAGGAAGTTTTTCCTTGCCTGTGTCGCCTAGTGCTGCTCTTGGTGGAAATTGTTGGGCTTCTGTAAATAACTTCAGAGTACGGTCTAGACCTGCTCTTTATGAAAAGCGCTGTGAGATAACTGTTGTGATTTGGCGCTATATAAATAAAATTGAATTGAATTGAACGTGTAGGTCTGCATGTACTATGTTCTACATCTCCATGTATTTGCTATTAAGCTTAAAACACTTATTCTGGCTGCCTGATATTAAATTTCAATTAGTCCAATTTACTGTGCATGTGGAGTATTCACATATTCACAGTGCTTTATTTTTTCCACATTTTGATATGTTACAGCCTTCTTCAAAAATGAAATTCATTATTTTCCTCAAAATTCTACAAAGAACACCCAATAATGACAACATGAAAGATGTTTCCTTGAAAAATTTGCAAGTTTATTAAAAATAAAAAAATGAAAAAGCACTGTGACTGTGTGTGTCCTTGTATTGTACTTTTCTTTCATTCTGTTTGCTCATGACCAGTTTTAACAGCTGACACTGAAGTTTGATAGTTGATAGGTTTATACACAAGGAACAAGGAAGTTGTGTCAACAGAAAATGTGAATCACGATCATCATGAAAGTGGTTGAAAACACTTTCAACAACAACCATTGATATACTTACTGCATATACTTACACCCTTACAGAGATACATTTTTAAACTACTAAATTAAGATATTTGGATTATTTAAAAACTCATAAAACACCACCATAGCAAATAATACGGTACATAAGTCCTCATTCATGCCTACTGGCATGGTCTTAATCAATCCTATGCCTCAATAAAATGCAACAGGACTAGTTACACAAGTTCAGGCACCTGTGTCTACTTTTCCACATAGGCAGGTAATAAAATCCTTCATGCTGATGGTCTGACCATTGGAAGGCTGTATGATGTGAGATTTTGGGAAAATTTGAATTTTATGTAGACTCCACATGAAGTTTTGATCTTTCTGTTAGAAACTTTTAAAATACTGGTAAGCTCTTCCTCCTTCGGATGTGCCAGTGTTTAAGCAGTATGTCCTTGATGTTTTTAGCTTTGGGGCTGAATGTGATTTACCTGAAGCCATGTGACCACATACCCAGCCCATCTAAGGATACGCCATTTTCCGTGTGTATATATGATTGATTGTCTTTTATATGTTTCAACTGTTTAAATGTTTTGCTTCATACCAACACTATTTAAGTTCTTTAAGTCGTAACCCTGATGACCCTGATGAAGGTCACCAGCTGATTCTCATTGGTCTGACAATAAAGTTGCTCTTTATACTACTACAAGTGTTGCTGGGGTTTTGACCTCATCAGGCTGTTTCCTTCTCCATGCATTTTGGGAGTATGTAAAGTTTTGTCATTAATTTGTGTCAAATTGTGTCCCACCTACCGGCCTGACAATATGTCTAATAAAATGTCCCATGAAAGTAGTTGAATGTGGCAAAGCTCAGCTTGTCAGCCCAGCTGACAGTCAGCAAAATGTCAGCAATAAATTCTTTTAAAATGGTGTTTGTGAGTTACTTCTTCAGTTATGCTCCCCAAATCATTTAAATAAATTCTCTGGCACCACCTGTTGATATTTTAATTCTCAGAGCAGCTCTGTCTCTCAGAAACCCCAAACCGGCTGTTTCTTTAGTCACCAGCAGAGAAACAGGAAGAGGAGGAGCAGGTTCTGACTTAAATGATGTTTTAAATTTAGTCTGATGTTCAGACAGTCACCAGCAAGACAGCATGGCAGTGACAGCTCTCTGCTTCAGACTGTGTGAGTACTAATTTTGTCTGTTGGCTAACATATATTGAGTCAAATACAAATACTATTAAGTTCCACATGTGTTATTGTGAAATAGCACATGTGGAACTGAATAGTTTCCAAGTATTCATTATCCAATATGCCCTGATGTGTTTTGTTTATTTTCTCTGGTATTTTCACTGTAAACTGCTCACTGACAAACTCCTTGATAGTCCTTGTCAATGATGGACCAAATACTACAGACATTCATATGTTTCCGTTATGTTATTTATGTTAAATGTTAATCTGATGCTGTAAACAGCTCTCTTGTCTCTCCAGTGATGACTGTGTTTTTGCTGCTGGTTGCACAAGTTGACTTAATTTATCCTCAAAAAGCTGGTAAGTAGCAGATAATCTTTACAATGTGATGTTTATGTTTGGTCATGTTAACAAATACATCTTAAACAGGCTTCAGATATATCACATCATCCCCAACTGCTAGTATGTATGAAAATAGCTTACAGGCAATAAACCAAGGGTTACATATATTTATTATTTCAACATTAAAAGAGTGTCATCACCAAATGCTTCTCCAATTTCAAATCTGTTGGGAAATCTGTGTGAACATGGTGGTAAAATTATTTTGATATTTTTGTTGCAAACTTGTACTGTTGTGTCGCTGCATTTACGTTGTCAAAATAAAGTGGGTTTTTTTTAATTTTCCCTGAAGAATTAAGACCATGTCCATTCATCGCAATAAACTTTCATGAATTGAAAATGATGTTGTTTGAATTCTCTTTATTTAAATATTTGTTTTAACAGATCTTATTCTTTGTGTCTCTGTCTCAGATGTAGGTTTCCCTCAGATTGTTCCCAACAGACAGCAGTACTTTGAGTATGACTCCATTGTTGTCAGCTGTGAGGGGCTGGAGGGATTGACTGGATGGAGAGTGATGAGGAAGACCAAAGGATCTGTTATAACATGTGCTGCTACCTGGTCAAGATCAACAGGACCCTGTCAAATTAAAAATGCCTTTCCAGGACCTGACAGTGGAGAATACTGGTGTGAAATTGGAGGAAAGAGAAGCAACGCTGTCAACATCACTGTCACTGGTATCCAAGTTGTAAAACGTACCCCTTCAGATCTGTGACTTGTACTTTCTAAAGATATCATTATCTCTAAAGTCCATTTCAAATAAACAACATAAATCCACTCAGAAACAATGGGAAACTCCTTCGACTTTCCCTGACAGTTATCATGTTTCTTCAGTTTTAGACATGGTATGTTAATGAATAGTTTGGGATATTTGAAGTGGGGCTGTGTAATAGATCTGGTAGATCTGTCTTCAGTTTGAGCTGCCTGACAGCAAGGTAAACGGCTCAAAATATTCTATATCTAGTGTACACTTGAACTGATATTGATTTGTTTTGGTTGGCGACAATATGCTGTGCAGCTAACCTAGTCAACATTAGTACATTAGTTAGCAACCATGCTGGTACAACTCCTCCAAACTGGGGAAACACCAAACCACAATCTACTGCAGGTAATACACAGACTATGCAAAAATATTTTATAGAGCCCCAATTCAAAAATTGTACAGTATCTCTTTAACTTAGTTTACACTGTACATTTTTATGTATTTATTTTTGTTACAAAACACAACACAATATCACATTTTCAATGTAATTTAATGTTTTAAAAACTGTTTTTTCAGCTGGTTCTGTGATCCTGGAGAGTCCTGTCCTTCCTGTGATGGAGGGAGACAATGTGACTTTGTGCTGCAGAACGAAGCAGACGTCCTTCAACCTCAACGCTGATTTCTATAAAGACGGCCACTTCATGGAGAGCAGCTCTACAGGAAACATGAGCATCCACAGTGTTTCCAGGTCTAACGAAGGCCTCTACAAGTGCATCATCTCTGGAGCTGGAGAATCAGCAGAGAGCTGGCTGACTGTCAGAGGTGAGTTTGCACCTTACCTTTGTCGAACTCCAAAACCTGAGGACTGTGCCAGCGTTATGACAAGTGACTGAGAACTGAGGTTAAACTTTATATATGTAGACATATCAGAATCAGAATCCGCTTCATTTGCCAGGTATGTGTACACATACGAGGTATTTGACTCTGGATTGTACATTGATCACAACGTGCTTTCTTATAAAATAATAAAATCAAACACAGGCTACGGTCTAGAAAACACATATGTACACTCTATAAACAAAAGCAATATGGACAGTATATAGCACAATTAACAGAGTGCAAAAGATGCAGGAGTAATTTTAATAAAATTTTTAAAAGTGCGTGAATAATTCCAAAATTACCCTTGAAGAAGAGGTCTCTGTGTGCATGCGTAGGCTTGTTTATCCCTGCAGTGTATGATGTAACCTAGTGGCAGAGAGATGGAACAACAGCCTCACCGTTGTTGTAGGGTGCAACGCAGCAACAAAAGGGAGGCTAACCCTACCTGTTAGCACATCGGCCGTAGGGTTAGCCGCTCGATATGCATAAAGTCAGTGACTTAGGTTTAGGTACTAACATTTCTGATGGTAAGTGTAGGGGCTTCAGGGGTCTGTCTATACCTTTATCACAAACATAGCAAGCTAGCTAGCTACCGCTAACTAACTAGCACTTCCGGTCTGTACAGGACGCCACAGAAGCATCTCTATGAGACCCCTTTAGTGTCAAATAACTATGTTTTGTCACTTTTTCTGAGAGCGCTGGTATTGGACACCCTGAGATGTTAATGTGCAGGTGTTAAGTACTTCAGGTAGGTGGATCCGGTATACAGTATATACACTATGACAAAGTGAACAGTATGAACAGCACAAAAACAGGGAATGATGAATAAATGATAAGTGGTAACCAGTAAACAGGTGGCTGATTAAAGCCAGAGTTATTGCGCAGGAGTTGTGAAACTGTGAGTCAGAAAACGGCTGTTCATCAGAGTGACAGCTTGTGGGGAGAAACTGTTGCTGTTTTGAATGTGAATTAAGTCAATGACATGTTAACATGTTACAATAAGCATATATTTTATTGCATTAGGATGTCTCATATGCAGCACATACAAATATTTCTCCTGCAGCTTATGAAAAGTCTCAGCCGCCCTCCCATCATGCCCCTCAGCTCTATCTCCTACTCAGCGTTGGTGTCAGTGTTTTCTTGGTGGTTCTGATGCTGGTGGTGGGATTACTCCGATGTGGAAAACATCAAGCCATCATCACAGGTACACAAAATAGCCACTTTCATTGGAAAAAAAGTATGCAGAAAGTGCTCCTCATTGTAAAATTTAACAACTGTGATAAACACAATTTAGTTGTGCACATTTATTTATGTTGTAGCATACATGCTAGGCCATAACACTATTGACTTTGTATGAATTTTATTCAAACAGGTACCACAACCTCTCCTTCCTCCTGCCAGTCATCCTCGTCTGCACGAACAGGTGAGAAACACCAACCTCCTTCCTGTGGAAGTCAGGTCCTTTTGAAACTTTGCAGGTTTGAACCCTCTGGATCTGACATACGGGTTTGGAAGACTCGTTGCATTAATGTGTGCATCACTGCAAATGTGTGTGTACACTTATGTGGGATCCAGGAAGGGTTTCAAGACATACTGCAAGAATATCTATTGCATTTATCCATTTTTAACAATAAAGCACTTTTCTGAAAGTGACTTCTAAAAATACATTAATCCAAACCCATAAACAGTTTGCATGAAATTATAAAGATTCATGATCAAGCTCATGTTATTTGTGTTAAAGAGAGTCCTAGGTCCCATAGGTATTATATTAAAATAAAATAAAAATAATATTTATAGGAATAGATTCATAGAAGGACTTTAAATAAGCCATTTTGCTTTGGAAGCATACTAATATTTCCTGGGCCAATTTTCATTTTGCGCAAATAAATGTTTGTATTTTCATTATGTTTCAGTGTCTGGAGAGGCTGGTGTAGCTGATCCAATGCAGGCAACTTATTCTCTTGTCAAAAAACCCAGGAAGGAGAAAGGTAATTGCCTTAATAATGGAGCACCTTTAGTCAAGCAAGAAAAACAACAATAAAAAAAGCTAGAAAATTAGAATATATAACTCAGTATTAAAGGTGACCTTCACAGAGGCTAAAGTTTGCAGTAGAGCTTGTGAATCAGCATTGCTCTGGTGTCACAACAAAATGGTGAGCAGCATTGAATGACTAATCTGATATTTATATATTATTAAACAATGTTATATTGTGCATGTTTCAGGATCTTTAGGCCATCGTGATACTAAGAGCTTCGTTTTTAGCCTCTTAGACTACTGTAGGCTAATGCCTTGTCAACAGGCCTTTCAGAGCACTCCATTGACAGACTAAGAAAAGGTAGTTTATCAGTCTAGTCTTAGCCAGCCAAGCTCTTAACGACCAGGGACCACTTTATTTTGTGAATTCTTTATCATTTTATACCCCAACAGTCTCATGTGTACGTTTTATGCACGCATATCAATCATTAATCAAATGTTGTAGGTATATGTCTTTACCGTGCTGGAAGAAGTGTCAAAGATGCATTGCTTTCTATGACTAATCACATCTTTGAGCACCTTGAACAGGCTCACAGCCTGTATCACAGCGTTGTATTTTTAATATGTTTCAGTGTCTGGAGTGGCCGCTGTAGCTGATCCGAATGCAGGCAACATATTCTGTTGTCAAAAATTCCAGGAAGGAGAAAGGTAATTACGTAATTAGGTAAGAAAAACAACAACAATAAAACTAGAAAATATATTACACAGTATTTTCCTAGACACTAATGTTTGCAGCAGTGCTTGTGAACCAGCATTGCTTTGGCGTCACAACGAAATGGTGAGAAGCACTGAATGACTAATCTGACATTTATACACTTTAAACTACATTAGACAGTGCATGTGTCAGGGGCTTTAGGCCCTTGTGATAGGTAGAGCTTCTTTTTTAGCATCTTAGAGAAACACCACACACAATAAACCCACAGACAGAAAAAGGTAGATGGGCCTCTCAGTTCACTTTGTAGCAGTTCTTGAGTCAAGTAGCCATAAAAAGACTACATGACGCTGCATGGTTGAGCCTCAACACACCACATCAAGTACATATTGCTGCCTAATTTGTTGTGTGGGCAAGTGAGCGGGTGGTAAGTATTTTATAAATAAACAATGGGGCCACAGTACTAATGTGAGGACTTGTGTATTGTAATAAATTTGGACCCTTATTTTAATATAGATACATCTTAACAGATGCACCCGTATTACAGTAAATAACACAGAAGGATACTAAGTGTATCTTTCCATTCTGTGTCCAGATAAATAGGACAATGCTTTGTAAAATATTATTACGTTAAAAAAAATTAATTAAATTCAAATATTTTACTCTAATGTCAAGATATTGTAGATTTAAAGAGTATATTTTTTTAGGAATTGCTAGCATACCCTTGTACCAAGGACATCACTGAATTGATTTATAAAAACAAAATCAAAGCTGCAGACAGTGTTTTTCAGAAAAAGTTTTATATAAAAAAGGAAATGGGACAATAATTGTGCCCTGTGGTACTCCACATGTAAGTAGCAGAGCACAACAGATGTATCCAGCCAGTATTAAAATAACTGTTCATTAATGAATTTATGTATGTCCATATATGTTTACATATAGGCTCTCCGAAATATTATACCACATCTTAAAGGTTCAGCATGTTTTAGAGGTATCTAGTGGTAAGGTTTGCGAATTGCAATCAGCAGCTCATTGTGCATTCATGTGCTCCTCAGATGGTCCCTTTTCCTGAGTTAGGAAGTCGTTCTTCTGACTTCAGTGTATGTTCATGTGCTCTTAAGTTGGAATGAGGATCAACATGGTAGCTACCACAGATGTGTTGGACAGAGGTGGAAAGAAAGAACAAGACAAGTACAATTAAAGCTTATAATGATAGATATTGATTGATATCTTATTTATAGGCCTATTATACTACATTTAAATGAGTCACAATCTTTTGCAATTTTATGAGGGCACAAAGCCACATTTTAATTTTTTTGACAGATAAATGACGCAAAACATTGAGGCCTTTTTATGTTGTTATGAGAAGTTTTGTGAGGAGTTTTTGCTTCATTATAAAACTGTGGCCAAGCGACTAAAACACAAAAAACAACTTGACGCTTTTTAGGTGAGTTTACATGACTTAACATTAAGTTAATCATTATTTTAGAGGGATTGCAGTATTTTTAAGGTGCTTTCACTCCTGTAGCTCTGTTCAGTTGGTCAGGACCAAGCGAAAAAAATGATACACTGTTGCATTTCTGGTCCGGTTCATGTTCACACTGCAGTTTTACAAATGAACCAAGAGAAGTAACTATGGCGTACACAAAATTACAAGTAATTTGTGATTGTACAGCTTTGGTCAATGTCATCCTGCATCATCAGGATCCAGGTGGAAAAATCAAACTCCGGTGACTGACAGAAGAAGCCGTACTCTAATTCTTCTGATCTGTATCACAAAGAGCTCACAAATTTATTATAAGCATGTTAGACCGCAGATTGACCGCCTAGTCTATTATGAATAATAATGTAAAAACAGGACATGTAGTACAGTAACAATTTGGAGCTTATTAGTCTATAGTATTCTAGTATATTATACTTCTTTGGTCCGCTTTTGGTGCGCATTGAGTTTCGAGTGCGATTGCTGCATTCACACTTGCCCAAACGAACAGCACCAAGGGGGAAAACAAACTGTAGTGCGATTCAACCAAACTTATTTAAATTGGGCTTAATTTGAGCTTTTTAATGTAAATAAATAAATACATATACTATTTCCCCTCCAGGATTGTATTTCTGGTAGTGCAGAGCATTCTGCAAAACAGCCTTCAGACTCATGTTGGAAAATAAACTTAAGCCCGCCTACCACTATGTTCAGCCTTTAGGTAAATAAAGAACTATTTAAATTTCTCTCCAAAACAGAACAAGAAGTGTCCAACTTTTCAGCAACAGCAGTTTACTCTGCAGGTATCAACCCACTTTTAACAGAAGAGGACCACTTATATTACGCAATCGAAGAGGTAAGACTAAGGCTAATACTGGTCTTCACCTTTGCTCTGTTTGAATGCCATCTCAGACTTGCTGAACAGAGTAGTAGAGAATAGGTAACTTGTCACATTGATGAGGGGACTGTATCCATCTTAAATGATCAGATATTTTAGAACAAACATGAGAGTTAATGTTTTAACAATCTTCACAGCTATAGTCTTTGTATCTTGTTTCTGTTGCAGGTTACTGAGAGCAGTGACACTTCACTGAATTAGGGGGGAGAAGTATTTAAAGCTCTGTAGTGTGTACAAGTCAAAGGACCACATGCAGAGCAGATAAATAAATGCAGCAGCCTTCAATGAACATGGACCATTTTGTAATATTTCAATATTTAATCTTTTGATCTGTTTATTTTCATCTCTTTAATTGCAGAATAAATGTTTTATACATTATCTCTAAGCAAGAACTGTTGAATTGTATGCATTTCAAAGGACAAGCACAACTACTTGGGTAGTTATATGTTCACATTGTTTAAGACAATGACACATTTCTGTAAAAATAAGAAATATTTTGATTGAACAGTTAAAGATTTTGCAGTGTATGTACATTTGTACAGAGAGTAAATCATCATCATTGCCATTATTGAGTGAGTGCTTCACAGCATCAATGTCTATTTTAAGATGTCTGTTTATTATTACATTTAAACCACATTGAGCCTCTGTCTGTTCAGCTCATCTGAATACCTGTTTACAAGAAGAGAGACACACTTTGGCCTCTGTGATCACACTGTGTGACAAATGTTAATATTAACCTGAAGGCTGGTTTGAACATTAATGGTGTAAACCCATAGGCGGAAATCACCGAGGATGATGGGAGGGGGGTGTGTGCTTGTGTGTCCGACGGGAAAAGCAAGGTGAGCAGATTACTGTAGTTTGTAAATTGGAGAATTTTATAATCAATTATCCATTATGATTATAAAAATTGAGACCACTTCAAATAGCTAACATTTATGCTGGTGCTGATGGGGATCCTAATAAAAATAGATTTTTCCAATAAATAGTTTCAAAAGTGTTTGACCTATAAAAAAAAAAAATGAGTAACTGGAATCAGCCAGGAAAAATGTAATTTCTGCTTCTCTTACTATAGCGATAATCCTGCATGTGAACCGATTATAGCTTTATACCATTACAGTATGAAAATCGAGAAATCTAAAAGTTCCACGTCACATTTAAAAATGCTAAATTTATTTATCAGTATATCAGTAACAAAACAATTCAAACCTAAACCGACAATAGTTAGCTTTCAAAAGAACAAAAACTTTAAGTGTCCTGAGCATGTTACCACAATAATACACTGTTGTTCTTGTTGTAATGTTTGGTGGATTGTACACTCTTTCTAGTGACACTGTTTAATAACCAGACAAACACAAACAAACAGAGAAACCACCTATAAATCATGATTATTTTTTGGAATGACTGAAAATAATTTTAAGTAAAATGCTGCCACCTAGTGGCACTTATTATTATTATGATGGAGATTGTTACTACAGTGTTATACAGTATATAGTTTCAGCTGCAGGTTATCAGAATCCTAAATTATTAGATTTTGTGTAATTTTTAAATGTAGGTTGAGAACATTTATTATATATGTATTTATATAAAGTGTAAATTATCTTTGTTGTTATAAAAGAAGTTTCCTTGCTGTGGTTTTATTTGATACTTCAGATACGTTTAATGTCATGTTAAGTCTCATGGTTGGGAGTTTTGAGTTAGTATTTTACTGTTCTTATTTTGGTGAGCCCTTGCTCTTGTGTTTATGTGAACTTGTCTTCCTGTCTTTGTGTCTTCCAGCTCTGTGCATAACAAGTTATGTTACTTCCTGTTTTATTTTGAAGTTGTCTTCCTCTTGCATCATTGTGTAAATCACACTGATGATGAATGGAGGGTTGAAGATACCAACGATGGTCGTTCAGACTTGGCCACGGGTGGTTCTAACGACCATGTCGATGGTTGGTTTATGTATGGCTACTTTGCTTTTGCTTTTGGACTGCCTGACCCACATTATCTGTATAGAATAAACTCACTCAACTTCAGTCTCCTTGTGTGTCTGCATCTGGGTCTAAATCTGTTGCCTGAACAGCACAGTGGATTAATGGCAGTTTACCTACAGCAAGATCAAACACTGATTCTGTACCGGATGTGGGAAGGAGGCATCTGTATGTTCCCACATCAGAAAGTTTCACTTTGAAGAGTTTCAGTGAAATGTCTCCACACTTGATTTTGTTGAGGGACAGTGATGTTCTCCCCGTGTATGATGGATGCTCCTCAGAAGCTCCACACCGCCTCACCTAAAATGGACAAATCTGGGTTCTGGGTCTTTTCCACGCCACAGTGAGGTCTGTAGCATCCACAGCAGGTTTCAGGTAACATGGCAAAATAATGTCATCGTCACTATTGGCTGAGATGGACTAGTCAATTGAGACTGACGTAAGGGGGAAAAAGAAACAAGTCTGTTTCATTTGTCAAGTATGTATGTGTGTGTGTCAGGTGGTATCTGCAGCAGCCTAGTCAACTGAGGTCAAGTGCAGTTAGTATACAGTTTTTCAGTAGTGAACTGTCTCAGCAGAGAGCCTATACAGCTACAGTAAGCCCCAAGGGGTCCGTCATTCCCCACAAATTCAGCTGAAAGCAAGCTAAAGTTTGTCACACAGTACTACAGTAAGGTTAAGGTTGTAAAGCTTCCATTCATATGAGTGGCAGTTTGATGATATATAAAAGCTTTTGTCACGTCAGACTTTAGAGTGTGACCATATGGCTATTACTTGTATGGAGCACTACCATTAAAGGTTGTGGCAGCAAAACCACTTTGTGTAATGAACTGAGCAATGACGTGAATGATTGCTTATTAATTCAACTTTTAATTTGTAAAATGAATATTGTCTTTTATCTTATTTCAAACTTTACACATTACACTTATATACATATAATAAATATATATAATAAGGTGGACTTACTATATTATATGTATTAGTAGAAAACATAGGTTTTAAAATTGATTGTATAATGCATATTATTTTAGTAGTTGTCCGGTATCACATGACCATTATGCAGGACCAGTACCTTAGAGTGTGATTTTTCTTTAAAATTATATTATATTTAAACTTAAACGAAGGGCTTTTACCATCTGTTTGTGTGTAATTTACCTCTACAAGAGTGACTTACGGGAAGAAGCAAAATAGTGTGATGTTAAACATTGAACTGAAGCCACTTAGATGAGGTTTCAAGATGAGTCTGTCCTTCATGTGAATCCAGGAGTTCTGTACATAAATCCCATCTAAAATATGTGACAGCAATAAAATCCAAAATCTCTCTCAAACAGCAGTCTTTTATAATTGCAGGCAGTGAAATGGTTCACTGAAAACTTCAAATATTTTACACTAGATGAATATTTACGCATTTCCGTGTTCCTTTTTTCCCCTTGTTTTCATTATGGCTCAGTTTATTCAGCCATTGTAATTATTATACTGTCATTCATTCATTAGTTTTTGTAAATCTAATTTTCGATTTCCATATGCAGGTTCTTTGTTCATCATGTTTACAAATTAAAACTGACGTCAAGCTCATTTATATATTATAAGCGCTGGTGTCTTCAAAATGTCAAAATGCAATAATATCTTATAACCACTAACTCACGGGTCTATAAAAAAGGATTGCAGAAGAAGACTGCAGTTTGACTTTTAATCAAGAAACAAAATAGATAATTACAAAAATTGCATTTAAAATATAGAATAGCTTAAATTATCTACTAAACATAAGTGACTCATGCAAAAATACCACATTCCTGTTCTGTGTGTCTATGAGTCAACTCACCTCAGAGGAAAGCAGGCTGCCCGGTCAAAGTCTAGATTGAAATAGCCTGAAATAAAAGCATGTGTACTTTCACTCCAGCCCACTGTAATTTTTGCTGGTTGAAGTTCCTTTCCATCAAGCTCAAATACATATGTGGGGCTTTATAAGACTGCATGAACAATGTTCATTTGCTTTTAAGCTTAAAAACACTCTTATCTAAGTCTGCATAACTCTTGGATTCAAACAGCGTTTTAAAAACACTAGATGACATTTTTCAAAGCAAAAATAAATGCATCCATCCATTCACATTCACTGTGGTATAGTATTAAGTAAATCAAGCCAATCAAAGTTACATCAGAGCGACCAGGGTGTCTGATATTAAATGTTAATGTTGGTCCAGTATACATGAATATGTGTGTGCGTGTGTGTGTGTGTGTGTGTGTGTGTGTGTGTGTGTGTGTTGTACTGCACTTTAATTTTCTTTACTTTTTATTTACTTATGACTTGACCTTTGGACCTGCTCCATGCTGTATCTACAGCTGCAAAAAACAATATCCAATACTGATGTTGTTACATGTATGTGTTGCCTGCTCTTGTGATGTTTTAGGTGTTAAAGTGTCAATTATTTTGAGTAGCCTATTGTATAGGCCTCACCCAATTCTTCATTTGTGGTTTGTTATTTGTGTTTAATTGTCTGAGTTTTGTCTCTTTATTGGTTAATTGTATTATACTTCTGTTGAATGGGGTGTGAACTACAGCTACTTTTTTTGAAAAAAAGGAACATGTCCTTGTAAAGTAACTCTGATGCTATGAAATTGCCTATTTTCATATTTTAACACCTCCAAATATGGGTTTAGTCCCCCCTAGCACCAGTGGAGTAAATATCCTTGCGACGTGCCTGGTAGCATTTCTGATTGGCCGGCACCATTTAAATATTCAAAATGAAATTTAAAATACATCTTGTGCCAAAGTTTAAATCTAAATATTCAGAATACAAAACGAATAAACATTCTAGTGTAAAATACTGGACTCAACACTCAACTCAACACACTCGACGCTCAGTGTAGCCTATAACTCAATGACACAGAAATAAGAAGATGCAATGTAGATAGAGTGAAAATACGCCCTCTTTTTTGGGCCCTAAAAAATATGATTTCTTTGCCGCTCGGCAGTAGTTATGTGTGAACTACAGAACGACGCATCAAAATGGCTCCTGACACATTTCTGACACATTGCCGACGTCTGCCAGATATCTAGCATGGCAAATATCTGGAGGAGTCGGCCAACTCAATATCCACATCCAGCCAATGAGAGCAGACAGCTACATTTTCATTACAAGACACTTTTTACTCCCCTCCAGCTCTCTCTGTAGCGCAGACTATCCCTGCTACCTGCGTGTGCTAATCCATCCTTTCACCCAGATTCTTTGTCTTTATAATTTCTATCTTTATAATGACAAACAACAGCTGTTTTGTCTGTAGGTTCACGTCATTAGCCGTTTCACATTTCACATGTGTTTTCTTAACCAAACGTGGTTTGGAGACCAGCGTCAGGGGACTCAGCCGCAGTCAGCTCGTGTAGTGTGTGACCCCCTGTCACCAATCAGTCACGTAGTGTGAACGCCACAAGGACTTCAAGACTCCCGTCACATGATGGCAAGTTGTGTAGTATGAACGGCACGGCCAGAGGCTGACAGTGAAAGCCGTGTAGTCTGTATGAGCCTTTAATCACCCATAATGAAAATGATACTAGATATTTTGAGCATCTAGTATCTATCTATATGAGGTAAATATACAATTGTAGTGAACAATGCGGTTTTCGTGCCGGTCGTGGAACAATTGACCAGCTCTTTACTCTCACAAGGATCCTGTAGTGGGCTTGGGAGTATGCCCATCCAGTCCACATGTGCTTTGTAGATCTGGAGAAGGCATATGACCGGGTATTCCTCAGGCAGGTGGCTGGTGTCTCCTTTAGAGATAGGGTGAGAAGCTTGGCCATCCGCGAGGAGCTCAGAGTAGAGCCGCTGCTCCTTTGCGTTGAAAGGAGCCAGTTGAGGTGGTTTGGGCATCTGGTAAGGATGCCTCCTGGGCGCCTTCCTAGGGAGGTGTTCCAGGCACGTCCAGCTGGGAGGAGGCCTTTGGGAAGATCCAGGAGAGATGGAGAGATTATAACTCCACACTGGCCTGGGAACGCCTCAGGATCCCCCAGTCAGAGCTGGTTAATGTTGCTCGGGAAAGTGGGGGGTCCCCTGCTGGAGCTGCTGCCCCCGTGACCCGGCCCTGGATAAGCGGATGGATGGATGGATGGATGGATGGATGGATACAATTGTAGATGTCTGTTGGGTCAGTATGTATGCAGTGTATGTGTGAGTGGAGTGTATGGGTGTAAAACACAAAGAAACAAACAGACCAGAATCAGTCGGCAGGCCAGGAGAAGAGGCAGACAAGTCATCATGCAGGATCCTTTATAGCCACCTGAGCCCTGGCCGCTCAGGTGTGTTGAATGTCACACCAGGTATCAGCTCCACCCACCAACTACCTTGATTAAAGGGACAAAACAAAGCAAGATACAAAGGTCAAGAGAGGGCCCAAACCTGGGGCCATCACAATACCATTACCTGAAATTATAATGAATACACTGTCGGCTGTAATGGGAATTCCAAACATATTGCATGTAACCCTGGACTCAGGGAGACTCATCTGTGCTGTGTAAACGTAACAGTCAAAATATCTCTGTTCTCTGTGTTATCCAGACTTCAGGGACAATGTGTCTCTGTGGGATGATATGATTGAACCTAAAACTGGATAAATAACAGGCTCACTGAGCTCTCCTCACTCATTCGAGCATACATGTACACGGCGTATGTGTGTTGCTGTGAGTCCTTCTGCAGAAGACTTTTGCAGTGTTTGCCTGAGCTGTTTATTTGAAAACTCGAACTGCCATCACACGGCAAACCTTAAGAAGATAGAAAATGGTTTCATTTGTGAATTAGATGAATTGTTGAATCGCTGTTGACATATTACAAATAGGCTTACTAGAAAGTGTAACCTATAAATATATTATACCATATTAAACTTGTTTACTTTTATAATATAGTACTAATACACACATTTTTACTAGTTACTCCTCCATGTGGACAGAGCCTCTGCAGTGGACAGATGTAGATTTAGCCAGGATGCCGTTGTACGAATATTTGCTCCTTTTGCTGCCTCTCTTCTTAAGAGCAACACATCCCCCTTGTTCTTTTTTAATAAAATTATTGTGGTAATATAAATTGTGTGTGTGTGTGATGCTGAATGCATGACCTACAAAGCTCGTACGTATGTGTCAGTGTCAAACAACTGTGCTAGTAACCTAGAGGCCCACATGTTGGCCCTATTAAAGTTCGTTAACATAGATAGCATGGTTATCACCCCTACACCACCACCCTTACCCACTGTGGGAGATTTTGCTACAGTAACTACTCCTAAGAGTTTTGCATCAACGTAAGAAGTAAGTTTATGAAATCTGTTCATTAATTATATTTTATGGAAGTTAAATGCCGTTAGAGAGAGATTACTGTTAGCAAGAGTTACTAGACGTCACTCCAGTGCTATGAGGTGTGTAGGTTGCATTGTAGTTAGTCGAGCAAAGAGCCTCTTTAGTTAACAGTTATACTTCATGTTGGATATGTTGAGGTGAATGTATGTGTCAAAGAGTAGTGTGGCTAATAGTCATTTTGATCATTTGAATTAAATTAATCGCTAAATGCTTGCTCGGCCCTAAGTGGTGTTCTGGCTGGAACTCCAGGTGGAGAGGGGTAAAAAATACGACTGGTGCCTTACAGCCTTACAGCCCTGCAACCCAGCAGTTATCTCATTTACAGTAGTACATTGCATATTAGACATGGCATCTCAAGGCAATCACTCTAGGCTTTTACAACAGATATCAAGTTAGCTGCAGTGAACAAATAATATCTAGGGTATGAAACAGTGCAAACTCTAACATTTCTTTCATATGGAACCTCTGTGGTGGAACTGTATGTAAAACACCTGTATAAAACTAAACATTTAAATTCCAATAACTGCAATGTAAATTCAAATATTTTGTTCAACTTCTCCCCTAAGATGATAAGACACAACAGTAGCTGCCTAAGCTTTAAAATTGTCACAAAAACCACTGGCTTAGCTTTGTCTGTCTTACTAGTTGGCTTGCTGAGGTAGGGCACATCACTGCATGCTACTGTAATTGTCAGGACCAGTTTCTACTGTGTGTGAACATTAAAATAAGATGGGCAAGACAACCAATCACATACACACACACAGACTGAATCAGAAAATGGAGCACCCTTTCAAAGAGGGGCTCTGGTATATGACCCTGTGGCTTCAGGCCAGTCACTTTCCCAAACCAGCAGAGAGGCAAAGGAAGTGCCCATTAATTTACACAGGTGCCACCATACAAAAATAACAACTACAATAAAAAAGAGGGAAAGCGATTAAATACATCATAAAACCACATAAACAAGATATTCAGAATATTTAAAATCTCATAAAACACCACTATACACAGTAGCAGCCATCTGGAGTCCTTCCTCAGCCTATACTTTTTTTTACTAATAATGAAAAGTTGGCAGAAGAGCCCTTTATCATCTCAGGGTCTCATATACCGACGATTTGAGAACGGGTGACAAAGTGTAGTTATTAGACGCACCAGGTGCGTCTCAATGAGACGCTTTCAGAAGGGGAATGAGGTTGTGTTTCTTTGAGATGTCTTGACTGGTTACATCTTTCCTCCTAATGGAGGGAGATCTCCTGTGAGATATTTGGCATGCTGGCAGTTTATGCAGGCTTCACTACTCTACTTAGTTTCTGTTAGAGACTTCAAAACATTGGCAAGCACCAACTGAATGCGGCTGACCTGAAGCAGCATTATACCCAGCCCACTTTTTGTTATGATCTATAATGTGTTGTATGACGACCCATGATGAAGGCCACAAGCTTAAACATGTCAGACAGATAATCATAATAAACTGTGCTTAAAACTACATCATGTATTCGTTGTTCACAAGTTACTTCTTTTGAAATCAGGTTCTCTGGCGGCACCTGTTGAGGTTGTACTTTTCTCCCTGTTGTTGAATCTCAGAGCCTCTCTGTTTCTCAGAAACCAGAAATCTGAGAAACAGGAAGAGGAGGAGGAGGTCCAAACTTGCATTATATTTTAAATTCAGTCTGATGCTCAGACAGTTCAGCAGCAAGACAACATGCAGGTGACAGCGCTCTGCTTCAGACTGTGTGAGTACAGAGTCTGTGGACAAACATATATTGAGTTAATCTTTGTGATATACGCATGTGGAACATAGTTTTAATAGTCAGTAGTTTCTTGGTATTAATTATTCAAAGTGCATTGATAGTCTTTGCCTGCATTCTCTCTGGAAGCTGGTAGATTTAAAGCTGTAATCTGCTCACTGATAAACTCATAGAATTCTCCAATGATGGACTAAATAATACATTCACATGTTACAGTTATGTTATTTATGTTATATGTTAATCTGATGGAGTAAATATTTCTCTTGTCTCTCCAGTTCTGACTGTGTTGTTGCTGCTGGCTGCACAAGTTCACTTCATTTATCCTCAAAAAGCTGGTAAGTAGCCGATAATCTTAACAATGTGATGTTCATGTTGGGTCATGTTAACAAATACATCTTAAATAGGCTTAAAATATATCACATCATGCCCGGCTTGACAGCTCTATAATTGATGAATGTCATGGAAATTTTGGGACCTGAAAACAGAGTCATGGGCTACAAAAGATTAACAGATTACATATTAAAACGTTTAATCTTCACACTCATGATTACACCAAGTATGTATGAAAATAATATATTTATAATAAACCAAAGGTATTTTTTGTGTTGCAGCATTGACGTTATAAATGACAATAATGTCTTTTTAAACTTTTGCCCAAAGAATTAAGACCATGTCCATTTATTACGATAAACTAAACATGAATTTAAAATGATTTTGTTTGAATTGAAGTAATTTTATTTACTTTAAATGATTTGTTTTAACACATCTTATTCTTTGTGTCTCTGTCTCAGATGTAGGTTTCCCTCAGGTTGTTCCAAACAGACAGCAGCACTTTCAGTATGAGTCCATTGTTGTCAGCTGTGAGGGGCTGGAGGGATTGACTGGATGGAGAGTGATGAGGAAGGCCAAAGGATCTGTTATAACATGTGCTGCTAGCTGGTCAACATCAACAGGACCCTGTCAAATTAAAAATGCCTTTCCAGGACCTGACAGTGGAGAACACTGGTGTGAAATTGGAGGAAAGAGAAGCAACGCTGTCAACATCACTGTCACTGGTATCCAAGTTGTGAAACAACAAGTACTTTAAAAAAAAAGTTAATTTATTTGTGAAAATTAATCAAAGTTGTAAGTCAGTGGATTTTTTTTCATATTCAGTGTAACGTACACTTTCTGAAGATCTTCTCAGAAATAATAGGAAAAAACACTCCTTAAAACTTCTTATAATTCATCATGTTTTTAAGTGTTCCTCTGGATCATTAGATACTGGTATTAGTGTAGACATGGGTGATAGTTTGTGAATTTTGAAATGGGACTGTATAAGGTACTTATCCAAAGTCAGGGATGGCGGTCGGCGGATTCCAGTTTGGAGAAGTTGAAAGTTGTACAAGCAAGTAAGCTAAGCAGTGTTCGGCTTTGGACAGGATGACCTGAAAAATGAATTTTAGCAACATAAAAGAAGGCCCACCAAAAAAAAAAATCAATATCAGTTTAAGTGTTTAATATTTTAGGGCTTCCTTTACACAGTGTGCAGCCAAGTTGCGCTTATGCATTGGAATTTTAATGTTTCTGAAACTTGTTTTTCAGCTGGTTCTGTGATCCTGGAGAGTCCTGTTCTTCCTGTGATGGAGGGAGACAACGTGACTTTGAGCTGCAGAACGAAGCAGACGTCCTCCAACCTCAATGCTAAATTCTATAAAGACGGCCACTTCATGGAGAGCAGCTCTACAGGAACCATGACCATCCACAGTGTTTCCAGGTCTAACGAAGGCCTCTACAAGTGCATCATCTCTGGAGCTGAAGAATCAGCAGAGAGCTGGCTGACTGTCAGAGGTGAGACTTTATTGGCTTTTTATTCTATTTGGCAAGTTTTTGTCCAGTGATACTTTGTACCCTCCCTTTGTCGAGCTCCATGTTTTAAAACTTGATAGAAGTATTACATCTGTCTACATGTAACTGATTGTGCACTGCTCTGCAGTCTAGCTGCAAATGAATTGATGAATTGAGAATAGTGTAGGGTAATAAAGCTTACATTTGTAAATTGGTCTGATTGGTCTGAGTTTTTCATTGGTGACTGAGAACTGAAGCTGAGGTCTGAGAGGGTAAACTTTACATTTTTAGATATATTTTGAATGATAATTAAGCAAATGACATAGTAATTGTTTTAATAGTTTTAAGTATTATATTTATAATAAACACATGCATTTTACAGTATTAGGATGTCTCATGAAAAGCACAAATAATTATATCTCCAGCAGCCCATGAAGAGCCTCAGCCTCCCTCCCATCATGTCCCTCAGCTCTATCTGCTGCTCAGCGTTGGTGTCGGTGTTTTCCTAGTGTTTCTGATGCTGGTTGTCGGATTACTGCGATGTGGGAAACATCAAAAGATCAGCACAGGTACAAAGAAAAAACATAAAGAAACCACTTTTATTGAAACAAAGTATGCTGAAAGTGGGCTCCTCATTGTAGTATGTGACAACTGTGACAAAACACAATGTTACTAACTTGTAGCATACGTACATACACCAAAGCTGGGTGATTCCTGGTGACCATCACACTCTTTATATTACGTTTATTTTATTCAAACAGGTACCACAACCTCTCCTACCTCGTCCCAGTCGCCTCCTTCTCCACAAACAGGTGAGAAACACCAACCTCCTTCCTACATGACTGTGTATTTGTCACTATGTATATTATCCCAGGTGGTAAGGTGGGACTGGACAATTACCTGGAAAGGTTTCCATCAGCTTACACAGCCATTAAATCCATTTAGTTCTAACATTTCCACTCTGGGCCCTGCGATGGATTGGCGACCTGTCCAGGGTGTACCCCGCCTTTCGCCCCATGTTAGCTGAGATAGGTTCCAGCCCCCCCGCAACCCTGTACGCAGGATAAGCGGTTAACGATGGATGGATTTCCACTCTGTACACGTTGTAAAAGAGACATGTAAAGTTAGGTCCTATAGAAATATTGCAAGTTTGACCCTTCTGGAAATAATGCTGATGGATTTATTTAAATCTCTTCACGACTAGGAACCACTTTATTTTGTATAATTTTAGAATCCATCAGTCATATGTGTACATTTAATGCATCCACGTCAATCTATGCATCAGCGAAACTTTGTGTGCACACTTATTTGAGATTCAAGAAGGGTTTCAAAGTATACAGTAAGAAATTTATTTATTTATGCATTTACAATTTTTTTTACAGGACATAACTGTTCTGAAGGTGACATCTGAAATGTACAATTTCAAAACAGTTTGCATAAAATTCTTAAAAGGGACAACAGTTGAAGCTGTTAAAACTGTTAAGTATGTTAAAGAGGGTTTTAGGTCCCGTAACTATGAACAAAACATGGAGTTAAAACAAGTATTATAATAAAAATCTAATTATATTTATGATGTTACAGCTCCACTTCTTCCTGCTTCCCCTTCCTGCAGGAGGCTACAGGCAGGGAGGCTGATTGAGCAGGGTAATAACCTGTGCAGCTTTACCTTCGGAGCTTATTTAGTCAGGACTGATGAGTCTTTTGTTCTCTCTCCTCCTAGGCAGAGTCCTAACGGGTTTCTCATGTGTCTTTCTTTTGGTTTATGCTGACAACACACACGCACATCTCACTCATCCACTCACATACTTTGCAGCACCACATACAGTATTTTTGTTGATGATTTTACCTTTACTTGTACAATAAATCATTTCTTTAGCATGCAAACCTGTTGAGTCTCTCCTCTTTGTCACTGGCTAAAAGCTGGCTTGTGACAGTGAGAATAGAGTTATAGAAGAAACTTTAAATAAGCGATTTTGCTTTGGAAGTAAATTAATTTGTTTTGTGCCAGTTTTATTTTTCTAAATAATTATCTGTCTATATATCTACCTGCTACTTATGTGTAAAGTGTTGTATTTTTGTCATGTTTCAGTGTCTGGAGAGGCCAGTGTAGCTGATCCGATGCAGGCAACATACTCTGTGGTCACAAAACCCAGGAACAAGAACGGTAATTCACTTAACTATACACAGAGAGCACAAAGGAGCACCTTACATCAAGTAATAAAGAAGCTATGAAATGAAAATGTACCACTGAGTATTAGAGTTGACCTTTCAGGATAAAGTTCGCAGCCATGCTTGTGAACCTGCAGTGTGCTGGTGTCTATTTAAACTACATATGACTGTGTGTGTTTCAGGAGGAGCATTAGGCCCTTTTGACAGTTTGACCTTCTGTTTTAGTATCTCAGACAAAAACCACACTAGAAACCCACAGACAGAAAAAGGTAGATGGGCCCCTCAGTTCAGCTTTTGTGTTGGCTGCCTTGGGGGAAGCTGTTGAATGATGCATGGTTGAGCCACAACAAGTACTTTAAGCCACACTGCAGCCTTATTAGTTGTGTATGTAAGTGAGTATATGGTTAATATTTTATAAATAAAACAATGGGGCCACATTTCTCATGTACTGTGATAAATTTAATACAACTGATACAACTCACAGATACATTTTAATAGATGCACCTTAAATGACCCAGAATGACAGAATGCCGACATTTTCTCTGCGTCAGATGAAGATGAATCCTCGCTTATACCCATTTACCTTAACATTACCTAATATTTTATATCTGATGACAGGATTTTTAAAATGCATAAATTTCCCCACCAGAGTTGTCTTCCACAGAGAAAGCTTTGAAACAGCATTTAGACTCATGTTGGGAAATAATTATTTACACTGTTTAATCTGTCTCCAAAATAGATCCAGGAGCTCCGGGCTTCTTAGCGACACCGATTCTTTCTGCAGGTACCAATCCACTAACAGAAGAGGATCACCACTATTATGAAATCAATGACTAAGACTGAGGGTAATACTGGTCTGCAGTATGTCTTTGCTCTATTTGAATGCCATCACAGACAGAGTTGTTGAGAACGGGTTATGTCACATAAAGGGGGCTGTATGCATCTTAGTTGATCTTTAATGATATACTGTATTTATGCAAAAGTGCAGATACATTAGAACAAACGTGAGGGTTAATATTTTAACAGTCGTTAAAACTATAGTCTTTGTATCTTGTTTGTGTTGCAGGATACAGAGACACCTGACTGAAGAAGGGAGGAGAGACTATTTAGAGCTCTGTAGTGTGTGCAAGTCACACGACCTCACGCCAAGCTGTTAAATGAATGTAGCAGCCTTTAATCACTGCGTAACATTTCAACCAAAAGGTTTTGATAGGTTTAATTTTCACAATTTCTCTATGCAAGAATGTTTTCAAATTGTATGCATTTTAAAGTATTTTCGTAGTTTTGTATGATAATAACACATTTCTGTGCTTATAATAAATATATTAAATGAACAGTTATGACACTGCAGTTATGTATATTTGTACAGATAGTAAATGTGTTGAGTCTTTATTCATCAGACATGATTCGTCATCACTGCCATTATGGCCTGAGAGCCTCAGATCTCACAGCATCAATGTCTATTTTGAGATCCATCCATTTATTGCATTTAAACCACATTTACCCTCCGTCTGAAGAAAATGTTGAAATGACTGCAAGTCTTTTGAAGAATGGTGCTGCCATCCTAGTGGTACCTATTATTATAATGACTGAGAGGGTTGCCCCAAAATGTTGTACAGTGTGCTATATTTATCTATCTATCTAGTTATAAATATATACTGTATATGTAGATAATTATGTATGTATATAAAAATATTATACATAATATACAATATATTATTATTATCTCGATAAAAACATAAGGTCAACATTTTAGTTTTTTATTGAAATATCTTGATAACTAATGATGCTTTCATCAGCCTGAGCTGTACTTTGGGTTCAGTGCCATTTAGCATGTGTGAGCATAAGATTGTGAACATAGTAAACATTATACCTGTTTGACATCAACATGTTAGCATCGACATGTTGCACTGCTGAGCCTCAGCAGAGCTTCACAGAGCCTCGGCAGAGCCACAAGCCTCGCTGTCACCTAGAAAACATTGTTCTCATTTCAGTTTATATTTGTATCTATATTTTGACCAGAGGGCCTTCTCAAAAGCCTGCCATTGTTCTTCGGCTCCACCCATTATATTCTGCTAAACCACAAAGGCTATTTGTGCAAAGAGAGCAGCTCTGTCTCTGAGACAAGGTTTTAGATCTAAAGCACAAAATGTAGTGCTAGAAGTAAGACACACAGGAAGAGACCTGCTGTCAGCAGCAAGACAGCATGGAGGTCACAGCTCTCTGCATCAGACTCTGTGAGTACTTTCCTGTGATATTTTCAAAACAATGTACGATAAAGATGAAGATACATTGTATTCTGGCAAAAAAGGTAAAGTTTCACAGGTTTAATGTAGAGAAAAGTCAGTTAGTGACACATCAGATCAGGAATGTGTGTCTATGACTTCACAAACTTTGAGTTGAAACTCATACTTTACCAACTCTATACCAGTTACTCCATTTTAGATCATACATCTGACAGTGACTGAACACTTTACTTCTCAGTGTCCTTACACTGAGAAGTATCTCATGTCAGATCAAAAAGACAAAAGCCATCAAAGCATAAACGTGCTGCAGACATATCTGTGTGGTGTTTAGCTCGTGTCCTGTGTCCCAACAGTGATGACGCTGTTCATGCAGCAGGGTGCAGATGCTCAGAAAGTTGGTAAGAAAAGATGATACAAAGACACAACAGTATAAAGATTACTTTATTCCAGTAGTGTTTGATTAATTCAACGGCAATTTGTATTTTTCTCTGTGATCTTTTCTGTTTCAGATGCAGGATTTTGGATCATTCCAACCAAACTGCAAGTCTTTGAGTATGAGTCTCTATCTTTTAAATGTACAGGCTTTGATGGCTTCACTGGATTGCAGTATTGTAAGGAAGATCAAATCAGAAATTAAGACTTGTGGTTTTTATAAGTGGGGGGTGTCAACTGAGTCATCCTGCACAATTAGAGGTGCTTTTCCAGATGACAGTGGAGAGTACTGGTGTGACGCTGGAGGAGGAAAGAGAAGTAACTCTGTAGACGTCACTGTCACTGGTATGTTTACATTGAAACAGAAAAACGAGTCCTGACTCATGTTTAATATTGAATAAAGATAAAACACTTGTTGATCAGCTGGTTGTGTGATCCTGGAGAGTCCCGTCCTTCCTTTGATGGAGGGAGATCCTGCCACTCTGTGCTGCAGAAACAAGACGATGTCCTCCAAACACACTGCTGATTTCTATAAAGATGGCCTCCTCATCAGGACCAGTTCCACAGTAAACATGACCATCCACAGTGTTTCCAAGTCTGATGAAGGACTCAACAAGTGCAGCATCTCTGGAGCTGGAGAATCACCAGAGAACTGGCTGACTGTCAGAGGTGAGATACCAAAGGGTTTCAGCAAATTAAAATGATATTTTGTTTTAACCTTGAATGTGCGATGCTCAGCAGATTAATGGAATGTGTTTTTCTTTAAGTATTTATAACCTAGTTGTACCTTTTGTAACATGTAAAGTAATGTTTATCTTTTATTTAAGAGTGACTTTTTCTAGTAAGTAAGATTTTAACTGCTGGACTTTTCTTGTAGTATACTATTTATACTTTTACGTGTTACATTTTATGTATTTATTACCACAGTTTATTTCAGTAAACATCACAGTGTGTGTGTATATACATATATATGTATATATATATATATGTATATATATATATATATATATATATATATATATATATATATATATATATATATATATATATATATTATTTTTAATCTAAAAATAACATATAACAACAATTTCTGTTTTCATTGCAGCACTTCACAGCATTTCAGAAACTCATACAACCTCAGATTATTTGTTCCCCATTTTAAGAAACATTCTCCCCATTGTGCCGATGACAATGCTGCTGCTGTTGCTTGGAGCTCTGCACTGTGGGAAGCTCAGGGGTAAACAACAATAACTAAATTGAAATGTAAATATGTAATGTAATATTCATCACAATGTAGTTTTGATTCAGTAAAAACTCAATTTATAAAAGGGAAATAAACGTCTATACATGAAATATGTAATGTAACAGGTTTATTTTCTTAGAGTGCTGGTAATTGTATCTCCTGCTTCTCTAAGGCGCATTTCATTTTGTTAATTCATGTTTCTAAGGGTCCAGAAGCAGATGGTTCACGTGCTGTGAGTGTATCGAGGCATGAAGACTCTCACAAGTCAAATGAAGACACACAGTCTGCAGACCACAGCTTCTACTTTCACCAACGCGGACAAACACTTTTTAACCACAGCATCTCTACACCTCTCTGAATAGACTCTGTTGTGTGTTTGTGGACACGTGAGAAATGTGTCTTGCAATTATTAAAATTCACCTCATCATGCATCACGGCTCACCTTCTGCTTGTTACCGTACCGGTAACCGGTCGAGGCAGATGGCCGACCACCCTGAGCCATGGTTCTGCTCGAGGTTTCTGCCTCTTAAAAGGAAGTTTTTCCTTGCCTGTGTCAGCCTAGTGCTGCTCTTGGTGGGAATTGTTGGGCTTCTGTAAATAACTTCAGAGTATGGTCTAGACCTGCTCTTTATGAAAAGCTGCTAGAGATAACTGTTGTTGTGATTTGGCGCTATATAAATAAAATTGAATTGAATTGAATTGCTTGTATTATCCACCTAAAAACATATTAAAACAATTATTTTTGTATCATGATAATGTTGTGTTGTAATATTTGAATATAAAAAGAGGTCTAACTCAGTTGTTCTCAAACCTTCTCTCTCACACCCCCTTTCAGAAGCCTATAAATCATATTCATGCAACTTAAACTAAGTTTGATCAACATCCACAACCCCCCTGAAGTTGCTCTATGCCCCACCAGGGGGGTCTGACACCATGTTTGAGAACCACTGGTCTTACTGTTTGTAACATGTTTTATTTAAATATATGTAATAACAATATTATTGTATATTGTATGTTTAGTATTATTGTCTGGTTTCTTTTTTACATACTATGAATGATGCAGCGTACGACTGTCCAAATGTGTCTGTATGGGAGAGAGAGAGAGATACTAAAGTCCCCTTACAAAGGTATTGGAACAACAAATTCTTTTGTTTTTTGATGTTCACTGAAAACATTTGTGTTTAAGATTAAAAGATGAGTTTGAGACAAGAGTTCAGAACTTAAGCTTTTATTTGGTATTCACATCTGGATGTGTTAAACAACTTAGGACATATCTCAATTTTATTAGACCACAGTATTCTTAGGTGAGCAAAAGTAAAGGAACAAATAATTTTAAAGTAAATAACATTTAATATTTGGTGGCGTGACCCTTGCTTGCATTAATTGCCTTAAGCCTCGCGACCCATCAACATCACCAAACAGTTGCATTCTTCATTTGTGATGCTATCCCAGGCTTTTACCGCAGCTTCCTTCAGTTCTTGTTTGTATCAGGGTGTTTATCCCTTCAGTCTTAAAATGTTTCTGTCCACTCCTGAATTCATTCTGCTGCTACCATCATCAGTCACATCATCAATAAACATTAATGAGCCTGTTCCAGAGGCAGCCATGCACAACCAAGCCATGACATTACCTCCACCAGGCTTCACAGATGAGCTTGTAGCTTCAGATCATAAGCAGTTCCTTTCTTTCTCCACACTTTGGCCTTTCCATCACTTTGGTACAGATTAATCTTGGTCTCATCAGTCCGTCAGATTGTGTTGCAGAACTTTTGCGGCTCATCTCTGTACTTCTTCAATTTTCAATCTGGCTTCTGATTCTTCCTGCTGATGAGTGGTTTGCATCTTGTGGTGTGGCCTCTATATTTCTGTGTTCATAGGTGATGTCACTTACTGATGTTTTGGGGTTTTCTTCACAGCTCTCACGATATATCTGTCATCAACTACTGTTATTCTCCTTGGCCGACCTGTTGGACGTCTGTTGCTCAGTACTGCAGTAGTTTCTTTCTTTTTCAGGTCGTTCCATATTGTTGTGCTCACTATGCCCAATGTTTGTGCGATGGCTCTGGTCGATTTTCCTTCTTTTCTCAGTTTGACATTGCCTGGCTTTTCTCCCATAGACAGCTCTCTGGTTTTCGTGTTGGTTTATCCTCTTTAAAAGGAAATGCAGTCTTTGTGGGTTTGAACCAAGGGGGGCAACACTCAGGACTGCCCGTGGAAAGAAGCTGAATTTTAGTCTGTCAGTCTTTGATCTGATTGCCCTGTATCTCTTTCCAGAGCGCAGGGGGGAGAACGGGTGATGTCCAGGATGGGTGGGGTCTTTTATGATACAGCTAGCTTTCCTTTGAAGTTGGTAAATTTAGGTGTCCTCGAGGGGGGTGGGGTTAGTGTTGTCCCAATGGCTCGCTCTGCCGCCTTCACCACCTGCTGCAGGACCTTTATGTTTTCCTTAGTGCAGCTGAAGAACCATACCGTGCAGCAGTATGTTAGGAGGCTCTATAGCTGCTTGATAGAAGCTGTGGTTAAGTGGGCGTACCTTAGCTTCCTGAGGAAGTATAGGGATTAGGGACAGAGACAAATGGTCTGAATGTTCCTGATGTGACAGGGGACTGGCTTTATATGCATGTGAGATGTTTCAGTAGACTTGGTCTAAAGTGTCGCTTTCCTTTTCATCACAACATCCTTACACACACCATGCATCCATCACCCTCCATGAAACACTACTGAAACCACTGACATTTATACCCCATAGTGACTTTAATTTACACAATTGTTATTTTGGCTTATTTTGAGTTAAATAAATATACTTTGTTAAACGTTTACCACGGTGTTTCTCCCTTTTGTTGTGGCCTTTTGAGCCAGATCATAACACCGGGCTGCTAAGTTTAAGTTGTGTTAAGGAAACCACCTGAATAAACTTGTCTTTTGATTTCAAGAGGGGTTTCTTGCCTTTGGCTTGCCACGGATTAACATTACTGGTTGACAGGCAATCTAGTTAGACTGACACCAAAGACAATAAGAATAAATCTGTTGACCTTCATATGAACAAGGTGAACGTGTCTGTGTCTTGGTAGTTGTCAGAGGAAAGAGGACAGCAGCCAGTTGTCTTTAGGAGCAACATGAAATATATAAATGTTGTTTTTTACTGAAATAGCACAACAAATAATGAAATTCCCGTCACCCTCAGCTGTACTTTGTGTTTTGTGTTAAATAGCATGTTAGAATGCAATGATGGTGGAAATGGTGAACACTGTATGTTTAACATCACTATGTTTTGTCATTGCATACATTACCATTTGGCAACACTGTGCATAAGCACGTGCTCCCGGAGCTGTTAGCATGGCTGTAAATCTTTGTTTCAATTTTTATTTGTATCTATATTCTGACCAGATGTCCTTGTCCAAAATAAGTCTGTGTTTGTTCTGTGGCATTATCCACTGAGACTCAACTTAACCTCTGAGGCTATTTCTACCAGGACAGCAGCTCTGTGTCAGAGGGAAGGTTTTAGATCTAAAGCACACAATTACCATTGCAACAAGGTACGCCACAAAAGAAGAAACCCCTCCTCGCCCTCATTACACTTCAGTCTGATGTTCAGACTGCAGCGAGACAACATGGAGGTCACATCTCTCCGCAGCAGACTTTGTGAGTACTGACTCTGTCCCCATTTCTTGTCTCTGAGGTTGAGGTTGTTTGAAGTTAATAAGGCTGTAAAAACAAAATCCGTGATGTTTCACAGGTTTCATTAGAGGAGTCTTTTGTTGCAAAATGTGTTTTTGGCTTTAAAGGCTTTTATCTGACATTTGGTATTTTTCTGTAAGAGTAATGAGATTTAATAAAACAACACGCTGACCTTAAAGATATACTGTATATAGTTTCTACAATCTTGTCTCTGTTATGTTCAGCTGTTTTCCTTTGTCTCTCCAGTGATGGATGTGTTAATCTTGCTGTATGCACTTGATCAGAAAGTTGGTAAGTACCTGTAGTTGCTTATATATATTAATAATTAAACATTTTGAAGGATCCATTTTTTGTGGTGAAAATGTTAAAGAAAACACGGAAATAGAAAAAATTGTTCTGTCAAGATTTTGGTGAAATATTTTCTATACAAATACATTCCTTCATTTTATTTGGCTCTATTATTTAAAACTACATTAACATATGTGAATTGACAAAAAATATTTTTTCTTTGTTCCAGATTCAGTGTCTCTTCACATCGTCCCAAACAGTCTGCAGTTCTTTGAATATGAACCTGTAACTTTCCATTGTGAGGGTTACTCTGTCTCACCTGCATGGAAACTTGTACATAGATTAAAACGGGACGTTCTCGCTTGTAGAACTACAAGTGATGTAACATCACAAAAGTGGACCTGCACCGTTACAAATATATATATAGATGACAGTGGAGAGTACTGGTGTGAGACTGGAGAGGGGAAGAGAAGCAACAGTGTCAACATCACTGTCACTGGTATGTTTGCATTAAGACAACAATGTTTTGTCATAAAGTCATCATGAGTTTAACATGAAATAAATATCAAACACATGTTGATCAGCTGGATCTGTGATCCTGGAGAGTCCTTCCCTACCTGTGATGAAGGGAGAAGCTGTGACTCTGCAATGTAGAGACAAGAAGTCTTCCTCCAATCTCACAGTGGATTTCTATAAAGATGGCCGCCTCATCAGAAGCAGCTCTACAGGAAACATGACCATCCACAGTGTTTCCATATCTGATGAAGGACTCTACAAGTGTAGCATCTCAGATGTTGGAGAGTCAGCAGAAAGCTGGCTGACTGTCAGAGGTGAGAAGAAGCGTTTTAATATATAATGTATATATGTGATGTAAACGACTGATGTAGCTCGACAGAGTTTGAAGCAGTTTGATTTCACTGTTACCTGATTGTTGGCTTTACCATTTAATTGTCTTAATCATTTGAATGTAGTGTTAAAAATGTTGAGATTTGGACTGTTGGTTGGACACAAAAAGCATTATGAACTTGTCACTCTGCGCTTTGGGTAATTGTGATGGCATATCTCACTATGTCCAGAATTTTAACAAATAATCAATTAATGGAAAAAATAATCAGCGGAGGAGTTCATAATAAAACTAATTATTAGTTTCAGTCCGATATGGAATAGTTCACAAATAGTTCCACCTCAACAACAGTAACTGTAAAATCCTGCTTTTACATCAATGCATAAGGAATAATATCCTCATGACATAATGTAAACTAATTTCCGTTCTGTTCTTAACCTCAACCAAGGGCATTAAGTTGCCTAAAAGAACCATAAGAACAAAGAGTATGTCAAACTTCAGCTACTATGTGCAGGGAATGCATTGACGGAGAGATTTAGCACCTGTTTAGTTTTAAGAAACACAGCTGACAGTAAACAGCTCTTTTTAATCTTTATATTGTTTCTTTCTTCAAACATGATGCAATTATTTCACTGTGTAACAACATGATCCGATAATATGTTTACAGTGGATCCTGCTTAGACAAACTTTTAAACTGGATGACAGACTTTTAAGATGGTACTAAAAAGGTGCATGCAGCAAATCTGTGAACCAGCGATTTCATGTTATTTTAATCTTAAAATGACTAAAAATAATATTACATTCTGAGTCACCACTGTGTCTCGTGACATTACAGTAAATACTTTGTTGTCTTTGCAGCACTTCACTGCACTTCAGAGACTCATCCATTCTCAGATTATTGGTTCCCCATCTTAAGAAACATTGTTCCCATTGTGCTGATGACAATGCTTCTGCTGCTGCTGGCAGTACTGCACTGTGGGAAACTCAGTGGTAAACAACAACAACTCCTGTCCACTCAGACGTAAATGTAACTGCCATAATGAAAAAATGGGTTGAAAGACTAGATAGTGACGAGTACACTGAAAGCTAGTTCAGCTGCTAAGAAAATATAGCATTTAACATCCCATAATGTTTCATCTTTCTTGTTGATCTTAGCATGTGTTATTATCCAGGTTGTTTTATATGTTTATATTTGATCTGGCGTCCCATTATTCAGTGCACATTCTGCTAAAACATTATCATCAGATTGAAGTTTTGCATCAGCTAAAACATAATTTAGAAAAAGGAAACAAACATGTAAATACAGTGTGTCTGATAGAATGATTGTAATTGTATCTCCAATTATATTTTACATACGTATTTTCAATGATGTATTTATTAATTCATGTTTCTTAGGGTCCAGAAGCAGAAGATTCTCGCAAGACATATGATGACAAATTGCAAACCACAGCTTTGTTTTCATTTACGTCTATATTTAATAATCCACTTTGACCCTAGCTCTGATACCCTCTGCAGAGTTACAACAGCATCTCTACACCTTCATTAACTGACTGAGTGGTTGACTGTGGATGCACACATAAATGTGTCCTCCAATAATCTGCATTAAAATGGACCTCAGAGCATCAAGTCTCACTTACTGCTTGTATTTTCTGTGACTAATAAAGCAAAACTTGAAAGAATGTATTAGTGTATCATGACCATATTTTATCAAAATATTTGGACAGAAAAGGAAGATTTTGTTAACACTTTAATGCCAGTAAAATTTCTAAATCAGTAAAACGGTTGTCTCACTGTATGTAACTGTACTTAAACTGTTGTGTTTAAATATGTGTAATAATTATGTCTGGTGAAAACACATTTTATGTACTGTGATTGCTGTACTGCAGGAGGCAGCGTAGAACTTGTGAATTAAATGTGTGTGAGAAAGAAAGACAGAGAGATAAACACTGAAAAAGAATAAAAACAGGTTATTATGACAGTGATATTATATGATCCCTGTGTGTCTCATGTATTTGTGGAAACCTGAGAAACCTCATCTGTCATGAAGGGTAGTATCACTCGTATAACACGCCACTCGCCACCAGAATGCCATATGTTGAATCCAATATAAATAAATAAACAAATTTTGGTTTAAATTTTTAAGTGTCAAACATGATGACATTTAACACCTGAGCCTCATAATTTCTGAAATTTGAGAAATAATTTTAATTGATTGCTTTAAAATCAAAAATATACTTAACCTATTAAAACAGAGTATAGTGCTGCATCCTGCTACATGATCAGAAATTTCCAATAGAGATAAAATCTTAGCTCTGTCCTTCAGACCTGCAGACTTTTAGCAACATTACTTCAATACTCATCTCTTTCCTCCAACAGTTAGTTGATTTGGACTTCCATATTCAGAGAAATATTCTGAGGATGGATTGGCACAAAAGTGTGTGCATAATACATACATGGTTCTCAGACCATTAATCTCAACACTGGGATATCTATGATGGTCATTTTCAAACTTTTTCAAATATATATGTACGATAACTTTGTTTGATAAAAAATAACAATACTGCTGGTAACTGACTATTCCTAAAAGTTTGTATATATTTATTTAAAATGTTGTTTATATATATATGATATATATATATACATATATACTTATATATATATATATATATATATATATATATAGTCTATGATATATAGTCGAAACAAGATTTCTAGTTTTTTGCATTATTACAAATGTTGTATTACCTGTTATTCAGATCAGGTTGCTGTTCAAGCTACATAGCTAAGAGAATACTGTAACTGAACCTGTCTTTCAGTTACAGAGTCACAACCATGTCAATGTACAATGCAAGTCTTGACAGCTGGTTATATACTGTAATGCTGATGATACACAGGCAACTGTTAGAGCATCGTCAGTCCAGCGTTGCAGTCAATGATAACTGAGTAAAGATTACTATAAGTGATCACCTTCCGCACCACTCGTAACCTGCTTTTGCCAGCTATTACAGAGCATGACCGACTGTGCCACTAGCAAGATTGCCCACAATATTGCTCAACAAGCTTCATGTATAATCAGCTGTAAGGCAACACACTCCCCAGACTCTTAAACACAGTGTATCATTAACTAAATAAATCTGTGACGTTGCATAATCAACAATAAACCCGTCTGTTTTTAACTTAGAGCACAACCATGCTTATAAACTAATGTAAGTCAAACAAACCCTGTTGATTTTCATATTCAGTGTAAAGTTAACTAAATAAAATTGTAAAGTTACCTGATAAACCTGATAAAGCTGTAACCTGTTTTTAACTTACAGAGCACAACCACGTAATGTGCAATGCAGTTAATGACAGCTTAAACTACTGTGAGTCAACACACCCTGCAGTCCCTCAAACCAGTGCTATGTTCTAACTAAATAAAACTGCAAGGTTACATGATGAACAATAAACCTGTAACCTCTTTCCAGCCAACGGTAATAATTAACGTGATGGCAGCCAGCGGGACATAAATAATTACGCTTAATCGACCACCACAAGTTTGGCAAGTGAACAAACATGTTTTCATGACGAACGACAGTCGGAGTTAACCTCTCGTAGGTTGTAGTTGAAGCAAGAAGGAAGCTAACGTTAGATGGCCAACGTTGAGCTAAACATGTTTACCCTCCACAGGTTACTAACCTATTTTACATTCAGCGCTTCTTTGTTTGGGCCTTGTAGGAAGTTTTAAAGCCAAAGTTTATGATGAATGGCTCAGCAGCTGCCAGCGTTTGTTGTCCGCGCAGCAGATGCTACAAGTTACATAGGCAGGTTATAGGTAAAAGGGGGAGGGAAATAACAGCAAGCTCATCAAATGATTCCTAAAAAATAAACATTGTTCACGAGTCCCGCACCTCGAGTCCGAGTTGAGTCTGAAGTCACTGTGTGTGTGACTTAAGTCAGACTCGAGTCCGAGTCTCTAACTTGATACCCAACCTCTGCTGTTATGAAAAAGACTCTAGTGGCACCATGAGATAATGTGAGCATGTTAGCATGCAGATTTTAACATTTAGCTGAAAGCACCACTGTGTCTAAGTACAGCTTTACAGATCAGCTAGCATGGCTGTAGACACATAGTTTTGTTTGCACACCTAGACAGTAGTTATAGTCACTTAAATTTATATTTGAATCTATCTTTACTTTAACTCTGAGGCTATTTCTGCCAGGACAACCGCTCTGTTTCTGAGAAAAGGTTCTCAGACTGAAGCACAAATTTAGTGTTGCATCACCAGCAGACATTAGCCACACAGGAAGAAACCTATTCCCACCTTCTTCTTACACTTCAGTCTGATGTTCTGACAGTCAGCAGTTAGACAACATGAAGGTCACAGCTCTTTACATCGGACTGTGTGAGTACAATTTGATAAAAACAAAACCATAAAGAGGTTGTTAAAATCTAGGAAAGTAAAACTCGAGGAAGGAGCCTCGAGGTACAAATGTGTTTTTGACTTTAAAGGCTTCCAGCAGAACTTTTGTATTTTTCTGTATCAGTTAAGAGATTTAATAAAAAATATGATATTTAGATATTTAGTAGCTGGAGGAGTCAATAAAGAATCTAGATGCTGTAAATTAATTTCTGTGATGTTCGGTGGTTTCATTTGTCTCTCCAGTGCTTAATGTGTTGCTCCTGCTGTGTGAACTTGATCAGAAAGTTGGTAAGTGGCAGTTAGTAGATCATTTGATTTGATCAAATATTTACCTTTTTGATGGATACATCTCATTGCTGGGACGTGTTCATGAGAAAGTATTAAAGAAAAGAAGAAAGCAGGAAAATATGTTCTTTTGAGATTTTGGTGAACTGGCCCTTTGTTCATCATTTTCATGAGCAGATACATTCATTTGTTTTTATTTCTATTTGTTTTTTATCTGTTATTTTCGAACTATATTCCAGGTGTTATATATATATATATATATATATATATATATATATATATATATATATATATATATATATGTGTGAATTGAGAAGAAATCTGTTTGTTTTCTTTGTTTTAGGTTCAGTGTCTCTTCACATCGTCCCAAACAGAGAGCAGTTCTTTGAATATGACCCTATAACTTTCCATTGTGAGGGTTACTCTGTCTCACCTGCGTGGAAAGTTGTACATAGATTAAAAGGGGAAGTTCTCTCATGTAGAACTACAAGTAAGGTGACATCAACGCAGTCAACCTGCACCATTAAAAATATATATCCAGATGACAGTGGAGAGTACTGGTGTGAGACTGGAGAGGGGAAGAGAAGCAACAGTGTCAACATCACTGTCACTGGTAAGACAGCTTCTTTTGTCATAAATTCACCATGTTTTTAACATGAAATAAATATCAAACACATGTTGAACAGCTGGTTCTGTGATCCTGGAGAGTCCTTCCCTACCTGTGATGGAGGAAGAAACTGTGACTCTGCGATGTAGAGATAAGACTTCCTCCAACCGCACAGTGGATTTCTATAAAGATGGTCGCCTCGTGAGGAGCAGCTCTACAGGAAACATGATCATCCACAGTGTTTCCAAGTCTGTTGAAGGACTCTACAAGTGTAACATCACTGATATTGGAGAGTCAGCAGAAAGCTGGCTGGCTGTCAGAGGTGAGACACGGCAATGTAACACATGAAAATAATGTCAGATTCGCAGGGTACAACACTTAAATGGTTAATTTAAGTCTCTGAAACAAGTGAGTTTAACTGGTCCAGGGATTTTTAGAAGCTCTGACTTGATGGTTTTTAGCAGTGAAAATATCTTTAGAGGTTTAGAGGTTTATTTATTCCCTTGTCTTTTTCACCTTTAAATCTTTTTTTTAACCATAGTTTAGACTTCCCAAACTGTCACGTCTCATGAAGTAATGGCACATTACAAGTTGGCATATTTTCTGTTGTTATTTCAGAAAAACACACAGAAGAGCCCATCTCTCCCGATCCTACCTCCTCCAGTTCAACTCCATGGATCATTGTTACTGTTTTATTGCTGATTCTGCTGTTAATGGTGGGACTACATCACTTTGGAAAAGGTTATTGGCACAGAGGTACAGATACATTTCACTAACAACTTTACTGCTATAATCACTCATATCTTCTGCTATGCTGCACACAGAAAGAGCAAGAGGTCGGTCAAACTGTAGTTCCGCTTCCGATCAACAACATATCACAGTCTGTGCACCGCAGCATAAAGGTGGACGTCCCTTAAGTGGCATCTCTAATAATATATATATATATATATATATATATATATATATATATATATATATATATATATATATATATAGAGAGAGAGAGAGAGAGAGTTAGTCTCTTCATATATATACATATACAGGAAGTGTAGAAAACGTGTAATGTTGCTGGTAGAATGTCAATATGACTCTCAACACATCTTTTTCACTGTCTATTTTTTCTGAGAACTGCACATCATGCAAACAAATAGGCCACAAGCCAAATCTGTAGATGATGCACCACTGCAGCCATTCACTGCTCCCACTGGTTGTGTGGCTGCTCTAAACTGTTAACATGGGTGTCAAAATGAAAAGCAAGAGGTTTCCGTGATGCATGCTCACTGTGGTGTGGTCAGGGGTATGTGGGTGTAAAGCATGCAACGCAGTTGTCAACCACCAAATTGCTACTTTTTACACACCTGCTACTGTTTGGTGTTGTTGTTACAGTTTTGCACAGTAATGGGGATGTTACTGGTCACTAGGTATGGGGATCGCCGATTCAACTATGTAAATCCTTTGTCGGGAACAGCCCTAATATGTCAGCATCTGGGGTTAAGTGTCTTGTTCAGGGACATGTTGGTGTCTAACAGTGGATTCAAACCTGGGCCTTTCACACCAAAGGCATGTGTCTCTCACTGCACCATCACCACCCTCGTACTTCACTGTACTCACAGTCTGCTATACCTGCCACTGGACTGGTTCTTTCCTGTAATCATATGTCTTTTTGGGGAACAGTCATTTATGGGTTTTTGGGAGTCATGACAGTCAGCCTATTTTGTCATTTATGTATGAGGATATGTTGAGCAGTACATTTGGCAAACAGAACAGGACCCCAATCATGAAAAAACCACACTAAACCTTAATTGAAATACTAATAATCACTTTCCACAGTATTTATAGGACATAATCATCTTTTTTAATTTTATGAACCAATTTCTACCCCCTATTAAATAACACCATTCATCACTAAATAAAGCTCAGAAAAAAAACTGTGGAAATGCAAACTGTACATACCAGGAAGTTGCTATGTTTGCTGTAAAGGTTTTTTATATATTCAACTTCTATTGCTGGTTTTCTATTGATGCTGATATTTTCCTTTCTTGCACTGCAGTATTGCTCTACCTCTCTACACTAACACCTGGATCGGGTTCAGCTGAGGATCAAACAGGTGAGGAAAAAAAAAACAAAACATGTATCACTATAATGTATATTTTTTGGCTTAATATAAGTAAAAACCCCGGCTACAGAGTGCCTTACACAAGAGAACATTTTTAAAAAAGTATAAAATTAGTATAAATTAATCGTGTAATCTCTGTGTCAGAACTCAGGTAGGAACCCAGAAGTAAAGTCAAAAAGGAGTATTCTGTTGAGGTGGTTTATTGTAAGACACACTTTCAACAAGCAGACCAGACAGGTTAGTGGAGTCGGGGAGGATAAGTAACAGGCTGGCAGATCCTATAGAGTGGAAGTGGTCCGGTGGTGAATCCTAAAGACAGGGACATTGCTGGTTAAATAAGACGGCAGGCAAAAGAGAAAACACTGACAAGCAAAAAATACTTGTATCAAGAAGAATAAGCTGTACTACTAAGCACATACAAAAAAACGGTGGGTGATTAGGTGATAGACAGGTGAGGACTGGTGCTGAAAAACATAGTAGGCAGGTTATGCCCAGAAACACCTCTAAAAAGGCAAAGAGAGAGAAAGAAAGACACAAACACAAGAAAATAACCACACAACACACTCCAACACCAGCTGTCACAAAACAGGTGTCACAGCAGGGGACCCTGTCCTATCAGATCTCTCCTTCATTAGTCAGCATGATGGGATAACAGGTGTGTGGTTAGGTTATGACTGGCAGGGCAGGACTGACACCAAAAAACTAGGCAGGTTACCAGGGGCAATTCTAGGATCAGACCTTTAGGGGTGCTCAGCCCCTAATAAGAATGTAGCATGCATACAATGCCTTACAAAAGCGTTCACTAATCAGTGGAGAGTATAAGTAGGCCTACCAGAGAGGAGCTGGTGCAGAGCGGAGCTGGATCAGTTAAGGACGTCATTTAGGGCTCAGATTAGGGGCGTGGTGATACATTTGGGTCATGAGACGTGATTTTTTTCTTATTGTGCAAATCAACCTTTCTCAACACATTTTCATTTGTTAGTTCTCATTATTTGGTGCAAGCTGTTTTCAGAAGGTTTTTAACAGATGCCTTCAAAAAGTGATGGGGACAAAATCAGCGTCCTCAGTGTGAATGACACCTGTGGGGTCAGTGGACCAGTTACGGTCAGACAGCAGTGTGGAGCTGTAGGCTTGTGTTTACTCTGTCAGAGGAGGAAGGCTGTTAAAAGTGTGAAGTGTTCAGTCTTCTATTTTCAGTTAAATCTTGTTACATGCTTAATTTATCTTTTAAGGAAAACATTATTATAGTTACTAATCCAAATAATGCCAATAATGGTACTGAGTTACTCAATGCACTATCCTTGGTGTGAATCAGCTGCAGGGGAGCATTGAGTATCTGTCAGTCTGGGAATTAAAATGGAGAACTTTTGCTACGTTTGCACCTCCCGTCCAGACTAAAATGGTGAAAACGTAGACAAGAACAGAGAAGTTTGAAACGCTGCCGACAACCGTTTTGCATTTCGAAACTCCAGAGGATGTTTTAGTGAAACCGGGCAAAAAATGGAGGACTTTAGAAACGATGACTCAGACGCTCACACTCTGCTCTCTGATTGGGTCTTATTAGTCATGCAGCAGAAACACGGTGCTACTGACAGAGTTTTTGAGCTGGTATTTTTACTAAAATCTTCTGTACCATGCAAAAAACACTTAGCGCCTATCTGCTTACACACGTAGGCTACTGTGCAGGTCGCTATTTACTTTGCAACGACTCCTAGTCTGTTTTCTGCTGCCACAGTCCCGTGTTACATTCAGCACCAGTCACAGCTCGTTATTGGTGCATGCAAAAAAAAATCTTGGCTGGTTCTTGTCTGCTTCATGTTTATAGTGGCACGTGCATCCCCAGTGTACCTGAACGGCCAATAGATGTGCCTTTTCAGTCGTTTTAATGTAGACGGTGATCAATTCTGATGCGCAGCTAAAATGCTGATATGGACGGAGATCAAATTAATTCGTATTCAACGTTGCACTTGTCACACAAACCTGGCTGAGTTCACCCCTGACAAAATGTAGCAAACCAGTGCAAAAATATTTGGATTAAACTGGCCCTGATGGAAAGTAACTACTTTGATTGGCATTCAGCAAAAATGAGGTTCAGTCCACTGAGGGGCCACTTGTATCCCCCCTCAGTGAAAGTATTAGTTTGGCCCAGACTGACAGACAAATAAACAGTGTTCTGCTGCAGCTGACCGGTCAGCCAGCGCGGCTGTTGATCATGATAAAACATTAGAAACTGAAATGTTTATTGTCAGAAAATCCAAATTAAACTGTAGGTTATCCCTTCTGTTGCTTCTCCAAAGTTAGAAGACATTTTTTCCAGAAAATAACAACAATCATTGTGTTATTTTTAAGGGTGATTAGATGAAATTTATGGTCTAAAAAATGGTCTAAAATCACCCCTGCACGTTAAACTGACAGACTCCATTACAGAGAGACAAAGAGAGAGAAAGAAAGAACACAGACAGACAAAAACACACCACGCTCACTCAAATGCAAGAAAATAAACACGACACACACACTCACAAACCAGCTGGCACAAGGCAGGGGTCACGGCAGTGAGGTTGTGACACACTGCGTCATTTTTTGTTTGAAATGGGAAGACCCTGTCCTGTTATTCATTTTGTAACAAGCAACAAATTAGCCAATAGGCAACATGGCTTTCCTGTTTGTTCAATATATGTACTTGTGTAAAGAAAAATTATACCATATAGAGTAAATACTTAAGATAAGTAAATACTTGTTTGTCTATGTATTTGTCTGTCTACATTACCCGCCATGTGAATATAAATACTTTTTTCTGACTTTGTAGAGTGTGCAGCCGAAGTGACATATGCTGTTGTAACAAAAAACAGAAGGATGAAAGGTATTTAACCAGACACTGTTATTTTTGCTTTAACTTTACTTTCCGAACTTCATGTCAAGTGTGTAACTGAAAAGCATTGTGAGTAACACAACATCTACATTGTATATTTAATTTAACAGCTCAAATCTTTGGTTTAGAAACCCACGGCCATGCACATTAATGTTAACAATAACAGAAGTGCAACAAATGACTATTGTGTTGCAACAACTGTATGCAGCAGGTCTGTTTGGCTTTGTCTCAGGCTTTGTTAGCTGTGTGGGTGCTGGCGGTACTTTGAGCTTCCGGAAACAAGCCACAGAACCACAGAGAAAATAAAAGGTTGAAGTTCCCATCAGAAGTGTTTGTACAGTGGCGGGTGGGAGTTGGCTTTGTACAACACAAAAGGGTTACCTTTGTAATATAATTTGAGACATGCATTCAATTTGAAGTTGCACTATGTTCTCACACTCTGTTTTGCTCAAACATGAGGATGTTTATGTTTTGCAAAAATTGACATTATACTTGTATCAAGCCCATGAATCAAAGCCTAACACACCCATGAGAGATATCACAAACACATAAAACACAGTTGAAACATGAGATTATTAAACTGAGGTGGGTTTTATTTCCACTAAATGATAGGAGCCTTTTAATGATAAATGAAATATGTGAGTTCAGACATGAGATCGAGATTTTAAGAAGCAGTTGTTGAGGCTTACAGCCTTTATGCTGGGCCCAGCTCATCTCCTCCTGGCTCCAGCTCCTTACCTAATAGACAGATGTAAGAATGGTGTTACTATTTTTATAAAACTATTAAATTATTATCTATCTATTAAATTATTATCTATCAGCTGAATGACACATTCTTCTCTGTCAGATAAGGAAGAATTGTCACCTGGACCTGTTTACTACACCTTGAGCCTCGGTGACACTCAACTGGGTGAGACCCGTTGTGAAAAGAAAGCCATTTGAATGTTAGCTCCTAATTTAATAAATAACATCAGGGACACAAACAATTTTGTAATAAAGTAAGTGAAATGAGTGGTCTAGTAAGTGAATATTTTAGCAGCACACTGACATAATGTCTTCTATTTTCAAAGCAGAGCCAGGAGTATCCCACACTGCAGCAGTGTCATATCCCTCACCAGGTGTCAACCCACTTTTAACAGAGAATGCCTTATACTCTACAATCCCGTAGGTAAGCTTTTTTGACCACATTCACATCCCATCTTCATATTGGATGAATGGTAGAGAGTGTAAGGTTTTCTATATAAGACTTTCAAGCTTTCACGTCACTGGACAGCCCATGACGGTTGGATGACTGCAGAGTTGGTCACATAAGAATGGAAAAATACTGTGACAATACATTAAACACTACATATGCATCTGGATAAAATCATCTTAAATAATTAATCTTAGCTGACAATGGGCATCCATATTTGTTTGGTTTGCCAGGCATGCAAATGTTAGTCTGATCAGTCTGATCAGTCTGATTCACCGGAGCACCACTGCCAACAGCATTTCCTCTGTACAACTTTCGTCACAACATTGATTCTCGTGCTTTTCAAATAAGACTAATGTTTCATAGCAACAATGATTTATGAAGTCAGTATTTTTGGATGCCATCCTCATTTAGGTTTTTTTGATGATTTTTGTAGTTTGAAATAGGCTTTATGGTAAAATGTGTGTATGAAGTCACCAAATCCTGCTTTCATGGATTCATGAACCAGCCTTGAGAAAGTTATTTCCTTTAGTTCTTTTAACACAGAAACACACCTCATTTGTTTTATAAAGTCAAGTCTTGAAGCAACTTTTGGGAAGAAAAAAATACTAGATCTTGATAGAAAAACATGATTTTCACAAATGACTTCAAACATCTGCAATATATTCTACATTTTTCACCACCTACTTGATATTTTATTTATATAATTTGTAATTGTTCTGTAAATCTTTTTGTCTTACAGAGGACAGAGGAGATAAAAGTAGTAGAGGAGCAACAGCTGAATGAAAAGGAGCATTAAAAGATGTGTTCACAGTTTCACTCAGAGTACCTGAATTAGCAACCACATGCTATGAGCGCAAACAGGAAAGTACGGATAATGTGATATAATAAGCTATTTCAGGGAAAACAGTTTGCACTCTTTCAGCCCCCATAAATGTTTACTATCAGATCAGATTTCTGTACAAATGATGTAGAAAAACAAATTTACCTTAGGTGAGTGTCATTACTTTGAAGAGCAATAAAATAGTACAGCTTCTTTGTCAACTGTCTGAACAGGAAATATTGTTTATATTCGTATTTAAGAATTTGATGGTAAGAGGGTAAAGCATTTAAAATGGAACAATGTGTTTCACTGTGAAGCCTTTTGAGCTCTTCAGTTCAGTAATTAAAAGCATATGTGTCTATTTGTTAAGAAGTATCAGTTTATTATAGTCTAACACTTAAACCAACTTGTTCCATCCTCTGTGTCTGTTCACACATTTGAGAACGCAGTTCACATGAACAGAGCTGCTGCAGTTTATAAATACACCCATTGTGGTCAGTCAAGTTTATCTGAAGCAGACACCTTGAGTTTGTGGTATGATACTATACACATGTCTTATAAAAGTCTTGATGTCAGTGATAAGAAGACAAAAAATTAAATGCAAGTGCTTTTACAAGCGTATAAAACCAACTCACCGAAGTGTATTTTTTATTAAGTGTATGATGTGTTCTGTGATACAAAACACAACTCTTTTTTCGGGGTCCTTGTAATTTGACCAGCAGTTTGATTAATATTTTCTTCTTGCATTAATGAATGAGGGCAGTGTGTGTCATAAGTAATAAAAATTTTAATAAGAAAAGTTGGGAAGTTGTTGAGCTGAAGACAAATAAATGCAAAACTTTCTCACTTTCTCTTTTAATTTCCCTTTAAATCAATATACCAGCAAGTGAAATTCATTGGGGTGGCATGTGAAATAGGCTCGTTGTTGAACTACTATAGGCTACAGCTGCTAATTGAAAGGAGCCGCTGTTTGTGGAAGTTCTGTCCCGATTTGTCGTTACATCCTGATGATACTTAAAAACACAACAAAAACACACTGGTTTCATTATTTCAACTTAGTTTCTTCATTTTGTACCTCACTTTGGGATGGCAGATGCTAAATGTTATAATTTTAAACTTTGTGTTTAGATGTTTCTTGCCAAAATGCAACTGAGGAGTCATAGTTGACCTCTCCCCTAAAGTTATGTCTTGTACCTTCAACTTTTTAATTAAAAGAACCAGATTTTTTCTAATGCAGTTGTTCATCTTATTTTACCAGTCATTTAACTGTAAACCAGTGATTAAACTGTTAATGTCCATAACCCACAGAAGTGCTCCAACTGCGAGTCATGCACCATGGTCTATTTAATCTAATCAATCAAATTTTTATCCTGAGGTGCCTCCCACTTCACAGCTCTTTAGCTCATGAACTAATGGCTAACATGCTAGCAAACTGGGAACATGCTCTACACAATTCTTTGTATTTTCACTAATGTTGCAAGCTTGTTAGCTCAATCTGTTTTGGAACACTTCATGCAGTTTATTTAAGAGAAAGATTTCTTAAACAAGTGGCCTTAGGTCGTTTTAACGACACTTCAAATACGACTCATGAGCATATCCTACTATAGCACAATAGAGCCGCCACTGGTCCCTACCAATTGTGGTTGTCCATGCCTCCCATAACGGCAATTTCACACTCAGTTTCCCGATCTGACCTACATTTTGGAAATTCCCTGACCTAAGTCTCTTGACATAAACGTGTAGACCGCAGCAACACAAAGAAGGTGAACCCTACTGCTAGCAGATCTGGCTGCACAGCTGTTGGGTTCACAGGTCGACATGCCTAAAAACACTGAGTTGGCAAACACCCCAGGAAAGGTTAGGCTAAGGGTAAGGGCCTAATGAGGGCTGTCAAGGCCTTTAACGCTAACATGATAGCTAAAGCTACAAAGCAAATTTAGCTAATGCTAATGTAGCTACTGAAAACTTCTCCTGGGTGAAAAGCAGCCCACCGTACCCACCACCACCAAGACACAACTTGCCGGCTCTTTATAATAGGTGGCCGTCATTGTCATGTGTTTGCTTTGTACAGCTACTAGAGGCTGCTGCCACAATAAATGTAAATAGAGTCGTAATTTAGTGTCACTAAAACAACCTATATGGTGGATTTTCTGTGAAGGACTGGTTCTTAACTGCCTGCTTTAAGGAGAGCTGATTGTCTTACTATAAAATACAACTGTATAAGTTTGTTAGAAAACACTTTCCCCAGGTGATGTTTGTTTTAATATTTAATGTCAGCCAAAGAATTTAATTCTACACCTTGAATTTTTAAAAACCACATTGTACAATGGTGTCAAAGTGAAAGTATTCCCAGCATAAACACTGGAAAATATAACACTGAGTGAATGATATGCATGTGGTTAGCATGGAAAATCCAAGATGAATCAACGATAGAAATACTCCGTTGGTTATTTCCTCCTTTCAGTTCATGTTTGGTTGCAGTGAGATGAGATGACAGACAGCCATGTTGATGATAATGTTAAGTTCTTGGTCACACGATTCTGAGGTGTTGGTGAATAATGCATACCAGGACAAGCCCTGATAGAAAAAAAGACAGGAAGTATAACCATTTGCAGTCAGATGAGGTAACATGCCAGAAAAAAAGAACGTATTTAAGAGGTCATGTAAGTTTCATTTACTTGCCAACAGCAAATTCCAACATTATAGCACCTCAGAGGGTAAGAATCTGTCATTTGATTCAATATTTTATTTATTATTCAAATTTCACCTTTGAATGTGTAAGCAGAAAAAGATTACAAATTATGCGTTTCTGATACATTATACTTAATAAAAAAAACATGAATATAAAAAAAATGTTTTTATGTTAAAGAGTAGATGGTTTAACAGCAAATATGTAAATGAAACGAGTTTTTAAGACTTCCTTTAGGTTTTATTTTGTTAAATTACTTCTGTATTTGCATTAATTAATTAATTGCATTAAATGTAAAAGTAAATGTATATGACACGCTGTGACACGGTTTTGTCAGACAGGGAAGTCAGGACTTTCCAGAATTGAAACATGTTGTCCATTGTATTCTTCTCTTCCTCGTCATCCTTTTTTCATGTCACAAAAGAGGGAAAGAGGGCAGTCTTATAACTGAGATGGATCTGCATGAGGGAAAATGGAAATTATGTGAGTATTTTCTAGCAAAATTGACGCTAAAGACAGTTTTGTATAGATTTTTTAAACTTTAACTCTTGTTAAAACTCTTTGTTTTGTGATCAAGTGAATATTTTTGTTGTAAATGTCAATCACAGGCCAGACACTTATACTATGCAGCTCCCACTGTGATTTCGGGTGTCTGTATGAATGAAACGAGTGCTGTCTAAGAGTGTAAGATAATGTAGTGAAAGTGCACTCTTCCTCTCAGTGGTTATTTCATTTATCCCCTGTCAGCAATTCAGACCCACCAAAGAGAGTTCTAGTTCTGCTTTACAAGGTTTACTCTGGTATAATTTGGTTTTTATCATTGAATGACAAACGAGGAGAGGGTTTTTTTTTTTGCTTGTCTAGAAGAGTCAGACTTCAGCAAAAAAAAAAAAAACCTTCCTCTAAATGTTTGGAACTGAAACTTTATTGACTGTAACTGTGATGCAATCAGGGTTAAGTACAGTTTAGTGTCTCACACCAAGTGGCTCAACTAGAATTTGGCACTATAAACTCTGTAGGACTTCACCAATTTGATAACTGTGCTTCAAGAAAAAGAGCAACAGCATTGGATCAATAAATATAAAAAATCATTTTATTTTAAAAGTCCCCTGTTGGATTGTGTTTGTGTGTGTTTGTTTCCAGTCGCTGTCAGTGTGCTGCTGCTCACAGTGTACCCCAGCCATTCTGCTGCAGTCAGCATGAAGGAGCATCTGGCTGATTGTCTGGAGGACAAAGACTACAATGTGCTGCTGCAGACTGTGCAGACCGGCCTCCCACACATAAATACATCTCACCATGTTGTTATTGTTGGAGCTGGTGTGGCTGGACTGACAGCTGCCAAATTGCTGCAAGACGCAGGACACAAGGTACATGCAAAAGACTGATATGCTAAACATATTATAAACACTACTGCATAACAAAGAATCAATACTGTGCTATCAAAGTTTTTTTTAGAGTTGGGGGCCAGAGAATCAATAAACTACAGGGCCCCTATTCATCTTTCCCTTACGCGTGTAACCACATTAGTTTATGATCATTTGAAATGATTTGATTTGGACACAGGGGCCCTCTACAGTGAAAAGCATAAAAACACCTTAAAATGCAGGAGGCTGTTCATTTAATGTTATGTGTTGGTGGTGCATAACATCAAACACATGTGCACTTAATCAAATAACCACAATGGCCCTGAGGTAGTTTCTTACTTTGTCTTGCTGGCAAACCATCAATTCTACAAACAATAAGTAATCAGTATTTATAGCAGTACTTGTACTAGTAAAAATAGTTGTAGCTCAAGAATAGTTGTACAGTAGCAGTAGGAATATGAGTAGTGTCTGCATTAGAAGTCAGATTGATATCAGCAGCAATATTGGTGGTAGCAGTAGTATTAGCAGTATTGATAGTAGTTAGTAGTAAGTCAAACAATAGCTGTAGTAGTAGTACCTGACTGGCCTCACTTGTATTATCTATTTTATTGATTATTATTATTATTATTATTATTATTATTATTATTATTATTATTATTATTATTATTGTATTTAACTGTTTCAACAAGGTAACCATAATAGAGGCTAGTGGCCGTGTTGGAGGACGGGTTGAGACCTACAGGAATGCAAAAGATGGCTGGTATGCTGAACTGGGAGCCATGAGGATCCCAAGTTATCACCAGTGAGTTAATGTCATTGTTTTTTAATTGAGAATTTAAATATAACCATATACATGCAACTGTCCCCCATCTCAGACTAAGATGACTGTATAAATGGGACACTTATGGAGCAACATGAAACATTGGCCTTCCAGCTTTTTTTGGGTTGATTTGGGTTGATCGAAACCTTGATATTACCAAATTATTTAAACGTTAAATGGAACTTTAATAGAATCCAAAGGCCCTGAAATTAATAGTTAAACTATTGTAAAGTTTTGAAATGGTTTTGAAAAGTACAGCCTGTCTGTTGAGTGTTATAAACCAATAGTACAGAAATGTAAATATTGAGGCCAGTGTTGTTTCTGTCTTGAAAGAACAAGTGTCAGAAGGATCTTTCTTTATTTACTGTCTCAGCTCACGTTCGGGAAAAAGACCTTAGAAATACAGGCTAACTCTCCCATTATCATCTCCTCTGTCAACAGCATTGTCCACTGGTTTGCTGATGAGCTGGGAGTCAAGCTGAATGAATTCGTCATGGATGACCCCAACACCTTTTACCTGGTTAATGGTTTGCGGAAAAGGACGTACACCGTGAAAACAAACCCTGACGTCCTGAAGTACAAGGTGCGAAAAAGTGAGAAAGGGAAGTCAGCTGACGAGCTGCTACAGCAAGCTTTGCAGAAGGTAGGTAAGACAGAGGAAAGCACATCCCGGCTTATTGAAGCACATACCTGCTCATTGAATGTGACGATAAAGGGGAGACCAAGCAGATTAAAGTGCCAAAAAAGAATGTTTTATTTACAACAGAGAAAATGTGATTATCAGTGGTGAATGGAGTGCATGGATCAGTGAAAATGTATGAACAAAGGTTGACGGCAACTCAGGAAACAAACCCAAACCAGGAGATGTGGAGCCTAGGAGAGAGAGACAGACAATGAGACAGGCTGATATATGTAGACTAGGCTGAGGCCTGCACAGGTGTCAGACCATTACTGAACGAGCCCTCCCAAACTGCCCGCTCCTGCAGAAAGCAACCAATGAAGCCACAGCAGGCAGAAAGGGAGGGATCGTAACAAAAGGCCTTGACTGAAACAACAAACTTGCTGCTTTAGCCATTCTGAAACTTTACATGCCAGACCACGCAAAATGTTTCACAAATTTCCACATCTTTGGAAAGTGGGTGCTGCAGGAAACTTGTGCTCTCTGTCACTAACCAGATAATAAGTTAATGCAATTCAAGCCAATGTATTTGTCTTTGCGCAGAAGAGTTATGTAAAATCGGATGGTGCAACAGAGCTAATTTAAAACAAGTCTGTGTCAAACTGACTCTTCAAAGAAAGCTTCTCCTTTACAAGTAAATTTACTTATGTAGAAGTCCAAATTTAGCTGTAAAGCATATGTACAGATGTTAAAGGAAACATTTAGCATCTTAGGAATCCTGTAAGACTAGTTCTGTATCAAATTTCATGACAGCAAATTAAATTCTTCACTCTTGACCAAAATGCTGGCTTTAACAGACTCACTGGCTTTGTTGCTTGGTGGCTTCAATTGACCTCATTGTGTTGTCTCCAAGAGCTTCCACTGGTTGGTTTTGTGTGTCTGGCTTGGCCACTGAGTTTTATCCAGACAGATTTCGAAGCTCATTTTTTGTGTGTGAACACTCACAATAACAGCATCAGTTCTCTCACATTATCCTTTTCTTTTTTTTTAGGTAAAAGATGAAGTGGAGGCTCATGGCTGCTGGGCTGCGCTGCAAAAATATGACCATTATTCTGTGAAGGTAACACACTGTGTGATTTCATGACAGGTTGTAAAATGAGAATCACTTTATTGTATTTTAAGCCCGTCCTCACTAGCAAAACAGCAGCGTAATTTGATTGTGCAGCAGATTATTACAACCCATATTTTCATTTTTTATTAGGGTGCAGCCTCTAGTGGTCATTGGCCAAGAGCACGTGGGGAAGTCAGGTTAATCACCTGATTTTCTCCTGTGGGTGATGTAGTATAAACAGTGTAAAGGATTTGAGTGGTTATTAGGTATGAATCAAAACATTACACACACTGACAAACAAAAGAATGGATTGAGCAATCCGTCCAGAGAAAGCAGCGAAGTGGTTGCCGAAACATGCCACCACATCATGTGACCATAAATATACGATTCTTAAAGTTTTATATCCTGACCAGTGGAAAACATTTTATCAAGCAATTTTGTTTCAATGAATTTTAAGCCCTCTTTCTGAGCCTCCTTGCCTGCCTGACTTTGCTTGTTTAAAGGAATATCTGAAAGAAGAAGGAGGTCTGAGTTCAGAGGCGGTGAGGATGATTGGAGACCTGCTGAACGAACAGAGCCTAATGTACACAGCGCTGAGTGAGATGATCTATGACCAGACTGACATCAGTGACAGCGTGACGTGAGGCCCTACATCCTACACTGTCAACTGTTCAAAATGCCACATTGTATGCGCAGAAGAGTTTTTAAAAACTATAAAACTTCTGGCCAGAAAAAGTGACAGAAATCCAAGTGTCATAATGGAAGGAGAAACTGAAGTTGTTCACACAAACATGCATTTAAAGGAGCATTGATTATTATTTTTGGCCACTTGGGGTATTATACTGAACAAATTAAAAACTTTTGTTTTTGCCCCCATTCATCATGAGCTGAACTCAAAGATCCAAGATTTTCTCTATGTACACAAAAGGCCTATTTCTCTCAAACTCTGTCAAAATCTGTATCAGTGACTTCTCCTTTACTTCACAGGTGTAGCATATCAAGATGCTGATCAGACAGCATGGGTATTGCACAGGTGTGTCTTAGGCTGGCCACAATAAAAGGCCACTCTGCAATGTGCATTTCCATCAAACAGCACAAAGCCACAGATGTTGCAAGTTTTGACTGCAGGAATGTCCACCAGAGCTGTTGCCTGTGAATTGAATGTTCATTTCTCTACCATAAGACGTCTCCAAAGGTGTTTCAGAGAATTTGGCAGTACATCCAACCAACTGCAGACCGCGTGTAACTACACCAGTCCAGGACCTCCACATCCAGCATCACCTCCAAGATTGTTTGAGACCAGCCACCCGGACAGTTGCTGCCACAATCGGTTTGCATTACCAAAGAATTTCTGCACAAACTGTCAGGAACCGTCTCAAGGAAACTCATCTGAATGCTCGTCGTCCTCATCGAGGTCTCGACCTGACTGCAGTTTGTCGTTGTTACTGACTTGAGTGGGCAAATGTTCACAGTGGATGGCGTCTGGCACGTTGGAGAGGTGTTCTCTTCATGGATGAAGGTTTTCACTGAACAGGGCAGCTGGCCGACAGCAACACCAGATACTGACTGGTTTCCGGACACCCCCAACACAGTTTTATTGTGGCCAGCCTATTTGTGTACATAGAAAAATTTCAGCTCATGACGAATGGGGACAAAATCAAACGTGTTGCATGCATTTATAATTTTTTGACACTCAATGGAAGTGAACACATAATATCAAACAGTAGTGACATCACTTTTTACATACAAACAAATCATTTAGTCACATTTGTTCTCAATTCAGTGAGACTAAAAATGTGTGTCTTTGTTTTTTAGGTACGATGAAGTGACAGGTGGGTCAGATCTCCTAACCACAGCTTTTCTCACTGTCCTTGATGTCCCCATCCTCTTCAACTCTAAGGTCAAACGCATCAGCCAGTCAGATATGGGTGTAACTGTATCGTACCAGACAAGCCACCAGTCCTCTTTGAAGGATCTTTCCGCTGATGTCATTCTGGTTACAACCACGGCCAAAGCAGCCCTTTTCATGGACTTTCAGCCACCTCTCTCCATCAGAAAGATGGAGGCCCTGAGGGGGGTTCACTATGACAGCTCTACTAAAATCATCCTCACCTTCACTGAGAAGTTCTGGGAGAGAGACGGTATCCAAGGAGGAAAGAGCATTACAGATGGTCCCTCTCGTTACATCTATTACCCCAGCCACAGTTTCACAACAAATGACACCACTGGTGTCCTCCTGGCCTCTTACACCTGGTCTGATGACTCCCTCCTTTTCCAAGGAGCGAGCGACGAAGACCTGAAAGAGCTTGCTCTGAGAGATTTGACAAAGATCCATGGCGAGTATATCAGGTCTCTCTGCACAGGGGTGGTGGTAAAGAGGTGGAGTCTGGATCCTTACAGCTTGGGTGCCTTTGCTCTCTTCACACCCTACCAACATTTAGAGTACGCTAAGGAGCTCTTCAGAAGTGAAGGCAGGGTGCACTTTGCTGGTGAACACACAGCCTTTCCTCACGCTTGGATTGAGACATCTATGAAATCTGCTATCAGGGCTGCTACCAACATTAACAAAGCGATGCTGAAAGACTCAACTAAGTGTCCAGCACGAGATGAACTCTAGGGTCTGAAGAACTGAATCCAAGCAACTGAGTGTTACCAAATTATGTAATATATCTATCTAATGACACAGAATGTATAATGTATTGAAATGCCACTTTCATAAAATATTAAACAGTACTTGTTTCAATGACTTAAGTGCACAAAGAAAAATAAAAGTATTTCAAGAAGAAAACTGAACGAAAATCTCCATAACAACTTTCTTCCAATATAAAATATAGTTTTTCCCCTCTGTCCATCCATTCTTTTTATCTGTTTCAACTGTTTATCCTCTCTTAGCTTAATATTTAAACCACATTTCCCTTACTTTTAACAAGCTATCTCTGCTTCTTTACTAGCATTCCCAATGTAAACATGTAGATTTAAGGTGTTATAACAGGCTGGGAGGAGTGTGTAATGAGCATTCTGCCTTAAGAAGCTACATGTATCCCTGGTTAGTAACTTTACAAGACACTGGATCTGAGGACATATACCGTGAGATGATGTACATTTGTCCACCATCAGACATTACTGTGCTGTTTCTACCCTATGCTCTGGGTGTATAAGACCACAAGTCATGTTAATGAGCAGAAAGCAGGACTGATTTATGGCTATACTGGATTCATAATATGATTTTTGGCTCAATGTCATGAAACACTTAACTTGTCAGGTATTTCATTTGCCAGATTTGCCAAAACAGTATGTTTTATATCATAACATAATAATGTCAAACCTTAAAATTGAAAGACCTTTCTTTCTGCAGACCATCTTAATCTACAATCTGTGGACTTCGGGTGATCTTGACTATGAGATAGACCACAGTCATCTAAGAGTTGAAGGAGTTATTCACTATATGCAGACAAAAATGTGTCATAAAAATACCAAAAATGCATTGTGGTAGAGCTTTAAAATATATTTGTTATGTCCTCAAAGGCTAAGCTAGTTTAACATACCATACCTCAAGGTGCCACACACTGAAAACATTACTGGGAGGATGAAAACATGTTAGCAGATGAAATCTAAGATAAATGATATTTGCATTTTTTGGTAACATTCCCATGAGATAATAGACGACCTTAATGCAAGAGCTGATGAATGATGAACTGAAAGCAGACAGGATGTCGTTACCTTTGTGGTCAGGTGAGTCGGGTGAGTAAAAAAAATCATGCCCTGAGGCAAAGCATGTTATATAAGAAAGCTATGCTTTCACATTCGAACACTGTAACATCAGCTTTTGTTGATCAAGCTCCTTGAAAGGTAGGAATCAGCCATTTTATCCAATATAACTATCATTAAAACTCAGTATGAATATTGTCAGCATAAGAAATTGTTATTTTTTCATTCTTCTTTTTATATGAGGAGTAGATTTGAAAACATTACATAGCCTGAACAAGATTAGATTAATCCATAGCCTGAGTGGAAAGTTCCTATATTGCAACTAAAGTTAACGCAATTCAACTGACTGCTAATAGAACACAAAGAAAATAACAATAAGAATGTCATAATAATAAATAGACTATTCTTCTAGAGACTCAAGAATCATAAGATATATCTGTCTCTCTTCCTCATGCCACCTACGACAAAAAGAAGTCAAGCCCCAGAACTGAGATGTATCCAAATGCTGTGAAGCAGAAATTATGTAAGTTTTAACTACTGAAGAAACAGCTTTTTAGGTATGTTTCTGATTATTCATTTATTTTATTTTATGCATTGATGATCTGCTAAGAGGTAGGTGGTCAGGTGGTACCAAGCCTGGTAGTGCTTCACTATCTCACCGCCCGTGTTGGGCAGTAATGTCGCGCCGTAACTAGTTTAACTACATTTCTCAGTAGCTCTGTGGCAGCGTCGCTGTTTTCTGAATCAAATAACTTTTCAGTAACAAAGCTCTTTTATTAACCGAGTAGCGCGGTAGCTTTTACACACGCTACATTTTCCCAAGCATTTCTGAAGGATCAGTGAATGACGCCACTGCCGCGCACGGACCTGACGGTGACATCATACCGATCCTTGGGCTGATGTCTGTGACTTTGCTGCAGGGGAATAAAGACGCGCGATTGAGTTTACTTTCTATTGATATAGTTATTGTAACATCTTCCTTTAGTGAGGAGGAAACAAAGATATGTAGTGGCAGACACTTGTTTCCATGAGATAAGATCTCTCTCTCTCTCTCTCTCTCTCTCTCTCTCTCTCTCTCTCTCTCTCTCTCTCTCTCTCAAATTATTAAATTGAATAAATTCAAATTAGCTTCGGTGTGACGATCACGTCAATTTTCATATTGTAGATAATGAATACCAAATCCACCTACCTCAACTCATTACTCCTGCACAAAATACTTATATTTATTTATTCCAGCATCCTTGCATCCTGCTTCATTACACTGTGTGCATGTATATGTGCCTGTTTATCACATCCACCTCCAGCATATCCAACATATACATACTCCTGCAATCTTTGCACTCTGCTCACTGCACTAATTGTCAATATGTCTATATTGTTTTTGTTCATAGTGTGAATAATTGTGTTGTCTACACTGAAGTCTGTGTCTGATTTTATCTTATTGTTATTATTGTGATTTTGTATTTTTGTATGAGTAAGCAAATCCTGAGCAATGTACAATCCAGAGTCAGATTCCTCGTATGTGTACACATGCCTGGCAATAAAACTGATTCTGATTCTGATGAATGTTTAGGTTGCAATGTTGCCAGAGCACAAATTTATATAAACAATAAATAATATAATTAATTAATAATGTGATAATTAAGTAACTTCATACAAACAACAGTGGTTCTCAGTTTGTTGCATGAGGAAATACATTTAGCTGCAATGATATGGCACTAGGAGAGTTTCTGCGTGTCTGATTTAGCTCTCTCTCTTGCATTTTCTCAGGTAAAAATAAGAACACACCTGAATTTAAAAGGCAATAAATTATGAAACATCACAGCATTATTGGATTTTGTCTGCATAATTTGCATTATTTATTATAGGAGACATCAAGAAAGAACAGTATTGTAGTATTTTGTGATGAAAAGTGATCTATTGTTGTGGTGCTTACGTGGCAGGTTAATACAGGATTGTTTGCTTCTTTAACTTTAGCTGAAGAAAACCATCAGTAGCTTTAAATAAGTTAAAATTACACAAGAAGGTATTTTGATGACCACTTTTACGACACAAGTTCCCTTCTGTTGGTATCAATTGTGTGTTTTTCTCTCAATGTCTTTCCAGTTCCTATCAGTGTGCTGCTGCTCACACTGTACCCCATTTACTCTTCCACTGTCGGCCTTAAGGAGCATCTGGCTGATTGTCTGGAGGACAAAGACTACGATGTGCTGCTGCAGACTGTGCAGACTGGTCTTCCACACATAAAAACATCTCACCATGTTGTTATTGTCGGAGCTGGCGTAGCTGGACTGACAGCTGCCAAATTACTGCAAGACGCAGGTCACAAGGTAGGTGCAAAAGGTTGATACTTTAAAACTACTTTAATTGTCTTGTTGGGCAACAAGGAGCAGCAAAACATTGAAACAAGCTGACACACAGCTGCACAACACAACCGTCACAACAAATCACAGGTTGTACAGCACATGTGCTTAAATGTTTTGGAAATTTCACATCCGTCTTATGTTAGGCAGTGATTTTCTCAGTAAAGTCAAAATCAATCTGAAGACACACTAGTAACATTTCTAAATTAGATGCTTTTACATTCATGTAAAGGCTCTAACAACAGAAGGTTACATGCACAGAAGGGAGACTGGATGCACATTTTGTTACCCTTCTTATAAATGCTTGTAAGTATTTGCTTAATAAACCATCAAATAGTGTGAATAAGGCAAGTTTAAGTTTTTGAGGATAGTCTGACTCATGTCAGGTTAGCAAATAGATATTTTTTTTGTAAGAGAGGAAGGTTATTAATGCGCACTTCTGTGGATTACAGAAAAGCAATTTTTAGTTAGAATAACCTGTTTAGTTAGGGTAACAATTTGCTGCTTAAATTAAATTATACATTGCAAGATTATTTCTCCACAGTATGATGTATGTGCATGCAAAAATCTGTTTCTGAGTTCAAAATGTCCTACAGTTACACGGCACACGTATATTTTGTAATCAAAAAATATATTATCACAAATTAAAAATTAGGAATCTGACACCTGTGGCTAAACACTTTTATCTGTCTTGACAAGGTAACCATAATAGAGGCTAGTGGCCGTGTTGGAGGACGGGTGGAGACCTACAGGAATGAAAAAGAGGGCTGGTATGCTGAACTGGGAGCCATGAGGATCCCAAGTTTTCACCGGTGAGTTAATGTTAATTTTTTTAGGGAGCTGATTTGCAGGGATACCATCCAAACCTGGATTCTACAAAATTATTTTAAACATTAAAGGGAAGATTAAAATGGAACTTGAAAGAATCCAGAAGTCATGAAATTAATCGTTAAGCTATTTTAAATGTTTTAGAATTAGTACAATGGAATTATATATTATCTACAAAGTAAAGCTTTCATGTTTAGTGCCATAAAGCAATACAGCAGTTTTGTTTCCAAGAATGGCTTGGCAGTACATAAATGTAATTGTTGAGACCAGTACTCAGTGTTGTCACTGTGTTGTTGGTGCTTAACAAAAAGCTCCAAAAGTCCGTAGATATGTTACAAGTGCCACCATTACTGCCAACTTTCTAACCCCCCCAACGGTCTGCCAGACCTACATATGCAGGATGCAATTTGCTGGGCAGGATGGTGGAGATTTGGGGCCTTTCTCACTTCTCAAATTTCTGCCTCCCCGACTCATCGATCCTCGCTCGTTGAGCGTGTGACCCGGAATTCGATACTGGCGTGTCACCTTGAAGGACATCTCAATTCCTAAAATGCACATTGAGGATCGAGGATCAAGCAGGCTTGCTTGAGAAGCTATAAGCGAGGATACATCAGTGCATCCTTTGTGGAAGTCTTTTCAGCCATTGTGATGTTTAAAAGAGGCGTGACAAGCAGCTGGACCAACCCATAGCCGGAGCAGGACTCTGCAGTGTTTATGTTGTAAGTTGTATAAGTTAGGCCTATTACAAATAATCAAATGCACGATCGAACTTTCTGCCCTTTACCGTTTATGCAGCGCCTCCTAAAGAACTGTTCTAACCGCATTCGTTAATGTCATTTCACTTTGATATCACTGATGTTGTTATTGTTGACTGTGTGTGGATGGGCAGCAGGATTGTAAAAATGAACACTGGATAGTGGCTGGATGAAGCATCTCCTCAGAGACACTGTGTGCTTTACACATGAGGAACAGCAACATAAATTAATAATTAAGTCACCCGATCGCCGCCGGTCAAGATCTAATGTTAATTCATGTTCTGTGTTCTTCTGCATATCCAAAGGGTCTCACCCACAGCCCATGTTCATACAGTAAAACTGTTTGGAGTAAAGCAGTCATCCTCCTGAAAAATCCTGAGCTCCATCAGAGTCTAAACACGGATTATAAAAGCTGAAAGTTTAATCCTGTTTCCTCTGTTTTCTCTCTCTATCCTGTCAAGTTTATTACTGTAGCTTTTTTTGTTTTGTCCCACGATATTTGCTGTGATATTACTGCACTGTAGTGGAAACGTTTAAATGAATGACAGACAGCAGCCTCTCTGATCATCAAAGTATATCGTTAAAGGTAACACTCATAGTACATTAATGTAACACACAATAAATAAATCACCTGGAAAGCTACATGGACCGGTGGAGGTGTGATAAAATGCCCATGCACGTGTGGTCTGATATAATAAGTAGTTGGTGGGGGGCGGTAGGATGATTTAGCCTGTGTGTATAGGCCTATATGAGTTCCGTTAATGTCCAAGCCAATCCACGCATCGCACCAATTCAGCTGCTTTAATCGTGACAAAACAGTGAAGTCAAAATTTTAGGCTGTAACATCAAACAGATCATTCAGACCTGATCTGCTGCATTTAATAGTGCCCATCTCCTCTTGTGATTCCAACGATAGAGTCCTGTGATGAGAGCTTTAATTGGGGCTATATGAGATGAATGTTACTGTGTCATTTTGTAAAGGGACTGATAATGAAACGCTTACCTGATCTGGCTGAGGGCTGAAATGATCTGTTTTCAGACAAAAGGCGCGCCGCAAAAAAAGTAGTAGCCTACTGTGTGGCTTAGTGAATGATTATGCTGTAAGGTGATTGTTTTCAACAGATGCTACAATGTTTATTGGAACCTCGAGATGTTTCTACTGTTATAATGTTGAGAGACATGTTTCTGGATTGTGAGGAAATTATCTGTAGCCTTTAGTGCCAAAAGATGGTCTGATGCTCTGACAGAGATCACAGCTCTAAAAATGGACAGATGATGCAGCTGTGCAACAGGTCATGTTTAATTGACGTCGCTTTAAAATGACGGCTCTGAGGAAAGGACATATCATTTTGTTAAATGCCCGTTTCCTCGGCTAATGATTCTCTCCTGCGTCTCCTCCGCATCTCAGGTGAAAGGGACTAATACGTGCCGAAAAGAGTCGAGGAGGCAGAAATTTGGGAAATGAGAATGGCACATGCCCTGTTGTGGTCTATATACAGTATCCCTGCCTCTGCTGAAGTAATTCAATTCCTAGTTCCATAGTGATTTATACTGATTCACCTTTAGATCATATTAAATATCCAAAATATAATAATCATTTTTATAATGTGCATTGATCTATTTACTGCTGATGCATGTCTCCCATCCAAATGCACCAATTTGCTTTACAATGCTAAAATGAAACTACACTTATATATAACTTGCCTATGAAGATTCCAACACTATGTAAGTTAAATATTAACAAATGCATTTCAAGAAACGCAGAACAAAAGAGACAAACACAACATAATGGAGGAAACTTTTGACTCTGCTGCAGTCCGCCTATTTTTCAGCTGCCGGTGCTCGCACTGTTGAGATTTATTGCATTCTTATTTTTATGAACGAAATAGCTACTGTGTGTTGGTGTTTGCATTTAACATAAGACAAATATAGCCATTTGCAATAATTGTTCAACCTTCAGATAACATGCAAGCTCACAGAGAACAGTGTGATTTGGGCAGTGGACCAGACGGCAGCCGGCAGCAATTGGGCATCGCACTGTTGAGATTTATTAGGCTGCATTATAATTCCTTATTCCTTTGTGAAGATGATTTTAGACATTGCTTACTGCTTATAGCCAATAGCCTACTATTTACAACATCAAGATCTAGTTTATATTCAAAAAATAGTTTTTTATTTGCATTATAATTATTTGCATTTGCCGGACCGTCTAGGCTGTTCTAGTGTTAAATATCTCACACTTTCTTTATTTACTGAGCTCTCATTTGCTAAAGAGATCCTACAATCACAAGCTAACTCTGCCACCATCACCTCCTGTGTCAACAGCATAGTCTGCTGGTTTGCTAAAGAGTTGGGAGTCAAGCTGAGTGAATTCATCATGGATGACCCCAACACCTTTTACTTGGTAAATGGGTTGCGGAGGAGGACTTACACAGTAAAAGCAAACCCTGACGTCCTGAATTACAAGGTGCGGAGAAGTGAGAAAGGCAAGTCAGCTGACGAGCTGCTACAGCAAGCTTTGCAGAAGGTAGGTAAGACAGTGGAAAGGAAGGATAGATGGAGTCAAGACACTAACTTTCCTAGCTATGCTCTTTTTCATGCTATAGTCTTGGATCAGCCCAGGATATGATTCCTGTTGGGTTTTCTTTCCACAGACCCCCACAGCAACATTGATAACTTAACCATGATCCAGGCCAAATCCCTGGCTCTGATCTCAATACCAGTTGTAACCCTACACAATGGCGCTTATAAATGTTCAATCCCTCTCGAACGAAACGTTTATTCTCAATGATTTTATCTCTTCCATTGATTTGAATTTCATGTTATCTGTTAACTGAGTCCTGGTTATGCCCTGGTGATCATAGTCTGCTTGTCAAACTGTGCTCCCCAGAAGATAGTTGTTTCAGGTGCCCTAACCAAATTCTCTGTAACAGTTTCTCTTCTTTTGAAGTGCTTATGCCAACTCCCGGCCATATTGGCTGTTATCTACCGCCCTCCTGATCCTACTCCTGTCACCCCTTTCCTGAGGGAATTTCCTGAATTTTTATATAGTCTAGTCATACATTATAACACATTCTCTGTGGTGGCCACACTCTCTGGAACTTGTTTTGACGCTAAACTTACCCCTCTTGGAAGTTAAGGACGTGCCAGTATCAGGTCACAAACTTATTGTTTTCTACTGTGAAATACAGACAGCTTGCAAATTTTCAATCACCACAGTGCTGTGAAATTCTGTACTCGGTTTAACTCAACTGTCAAAGCTATCCCAGTTGTCTGTGACTTTAATAATCCTTTATGTTCTTCTAGTTTAGACTTTAAAGATCCCCTGAAAGTAAATTAAAAGAAAGAAACCCAACACAAAATCTGCTCAGCAGCCGTGGCAAAATAACACTATTAGATACAGTAGATGGGAATGTGGAAAAGCCGAGTGCAGAGCCGCTAATCTGTTACAAGATAATGGTAAAAGACGCATAAAACATAATCCTCCCTTAATCTTAACTCTACCAATAAGCACAGAGATTTCTTTTTAACAATGTTTATTGCTTAATATCCTAGCTCATGATCACTTTACAACAACGTTGGAAATTATGAGATGTAGCATTACAGTGCATTTACATACAAACTCAATGCAAAGACGTGTAGAAACATGATCTGCTGTCAGGCAGTGCAGAAGGGGCGCTGTGGACTCAAGTCTATTTAAATTTGCCTGTGTTCAACAAGTTCTAAAAAATCCCGGCCTTCATCCCACCAACCTCTTGCAACACCGAATCTCAAAAGTGCCCTTCATTTCAAAGTTTTTGAAAAGATTGTTACAAAACAGGTCCTTGATGTTGTGAAGAACAATAACATTTTTGCAAACTTCCTATTTGGTTTCCAGCAAAGGTGTCTAATGACCTGCTACTGAACGTGGACACTGGCATTGTTCAATTCAATTGCTGTTAGACTTTTGGCACTGCTTTTGACACAATCGATTAGATTGAGGTGCTGGGTGGGCATCTCTGGCATGGTTTTAGACTGGTTTGCCTTGTTTTTGTCTAACAGGAAAATCTGTGTGTCTATTAATTACTTAAGTCTGGCTTTTCTCTTGTTGATTATGGTGTGCCCCAAGGATCAATCCTCAAACATTATCTATTTTCAATATACATGCTCTCCTTGGGTGATGTGATCCACTGACACAGTATTCCGTTCCACTGTTATGCGGATGATACTCAGCTGTACCTTCCGGTGAAGCCTACTGACCTTAGTGTGCTACATTCCCTCTAGGTCTGCCTGAATGACATAAAAACCTGCATATCAATACATTTTCAAAAACTAAATACTAACAAAATAGATCCTACTAATTGGACCCCAACTCAATACTAAACATGTTACACCCTCTATTGGTCACTTGTCGACACACTAGCTGCTTGCTAGGAATCTTGGTGTCCTTTTTGATAGCAATCTTTGTGTCCAACAACACATTGCTAAACTTGTCACCTTCTATCACCTTAGAAATGTTACTAAGATTAGATCTTTCTTAAATGCCAGACATGCTGAAATAATTGTACATGCTTTTATCTCCTCCTGTCTAGACCTTTGCAAGAGTCTGTTCTGTTGTCTAAATTTTAAAAAAAACTGAACCGCTTACAGATGCAGATGCTGCACTCAGCTGCAAAGTTCTTAGTCCAAACTAGGAAGGACAACTACATCACACCGATTTTAATGTCTTTACACTGGCTCCTGTTTGGTTTAGGATTGATTTTCGTAGGTTTAGTTTAGGTTTTTATTGATTACTTTTAAAGCTCTTCATGGCCTGGCTCCAGAATATATTTTTGATCTTTTAACCTCTTATGATCCAATGTACAACCTCAGATCCTCCAGTAAGGGTCTTCTGTGCATCCCGGAGTCCAGGTTGAAAACATGAGAAGATGATGCCTTTGTGGTCAGGGCCCTGATGCTCTGGAATGGTCTGTCTGACGATATCAGGATGTCGGAGACAGTGTCTTCTTTTCATTTCCACCTGGAAACCCATTTCTTCCAAAAAAGCTTTTTTTGATTTTATGTGATTTTCTAGCCCTCTATTGTTTTAATCTAATTTTAACTTGTGCATTGTATGTAATATTTTTTGCTTTCTCTTATTGACTGCTATGGTTTTATGGTCTTTGTCATTATGTGACAGCACTTCTAACTTTGTTCATTTTCATTCACTTTTATCATTATTAACCCTCCAGTAACTCTACTTCTTTATCAAATTTTATGGCATCAATTTACTTCTTCACTCTGGACTAAAATGTTGGAGACACTGGCAATCCTGCTAGGTGGCTTTAGTTGACGCCATTGTTTTGTCTCAAAGAGCTTGGCCATTTAGTCAGCCATAAATTATAGACATATATCAAACCTCAGTTTGTGAACACTCACAATAAAAGCATGTATTCTCTCACATTTTCTTTTTTGTAGGTGAAAGACGAAGTGGAGGCACACGGTTGCAGGGCTGCGCTGAGAAAATATGACCATTATTCTGTGAAGGTAAAACACAAGCTGAACTCTTCTACTTTCTACTGAAATGTACAATGAGAATTACTTGTGATGTTTTCTTTCTTCATTCTTCATTCATCTTTCGTCATTTCCAGTTGTTTGCCCTTTGAAACAGTCAACAAATTGCTAACTTGCATAAATAATTTTGTCGAGCTTAAGGTTAGTTAATATTTCTAGTTATTAAGGACATGATGGTTATATTCCGCCTAGTCCACCACTGACGCAGGGATGTTGCGTCAGTTTTTTTAAATAGTGTGACTGACGTTTTGCATTATCGTACATGGTATGTGAAATAGACTGCTCCTATGCATACTCGTGATTATTTCTGAATCAGTATGACATCCAGGTATTTGCATACTGCAGATGTTTCTTTTGTAAGGTGCTTACTACATAGTAGGGAGTTTCTAATAAAGTCTGAGACTTAAGAGGGTAACAAAAGAAGTACAGGTGGAACCGCTCAGACAAGGAACACAGACAGGAAGCAAAGTTCAGACAGAACACAAGAGAATGAAAATGTCAACAAAACAGGACGAATAATGACAAGGAGAAACATAATACAGAGAATGGGGACAAACACAGCGACTGGGATTCAAACACACGAGAAATGAAATTCACGAAATAAAACAGAAACTACAAAACACCAAAACACAAAACCATAACAGTAGGTTTAACAAGTGATTGCTAAAATGTTCCACCACCTAAATTGTACATAACTATATGATTCGTATTGTATGAAATACTGACCAGTGAAAAACATTTTATCAAGCAATTTTGTTTCAATAAATTTTAAGCCCCCTTTGTCTCTGACTGTTTTGTTTAACAGGAGTATCTGAAAGAAGAAGGAGGTCTGAGTTCAGAGGCAGTGAGAATGATTGGAGACCTGCTGAACGAACAGAGCCTAATGTACACAGCACTGACGGAGATGATCTATGACCAGACTGACATCAGTGACAGCGTGACGTGAGGCCCTACATCCTACACTGTCAACTATTTAAATGACCGTCACATTGTTTGCAGTAGAATAAAAAACAAAAACAAAAAGCTGTCAGACAAAGTGACAGAAATCCAACTGAAGGTGAAATGAAGGTCTGAGAAATTGGAGTTGTTCATGCCTTTGCAGAAAAAAAGACAGTAGTTCAGAGGCTATACATGTTACACCAGAGTAGATTTTGTGATATTCATTGTTTACATTCACATATTTTATTCATTTTCATGAGAGGTACATAAAAATCTTAAGCATCTAAGTGAGCTTATACACAACATATATTGCTTTGTGCACTGTACATGCCTGCAGTTACAGCCATCCAGACATATCTAATCTCATTTTACACCCACATAGACCGCTCCTCTGAAAGCTGAGCTCTGGCTGAGATTATCTGTGTGACTCATGTTGCTATAAAACCCAAGCGCACAGGCTAATCAGTCAGATAACATTAGGCTAACAACAAACACACAAATGTACATTTACAATGACAAATGCTGACGTACTTTTGCCTGTTTTCACAGTTTTTGGTCCAAAAAAACTTTTGTTTAGATATTCCCCGTTCTGCGCTGCCATTTTGTATTACGCAATACCTCACTTTGAGCTCTGGACACCAGCCAGCCTCACACACTCAAAAAAAAAAGAAAGTAACAAAACACCCACACACTGATCCTCGGTGTTGTGACACATTTAGTCTGTAATGGCATGAAGAGGTTCATTTACACTATCCATTTTTCAGTCCAATTGCTATGCAAATTTAAAGATTACTTAAATTGAAATGTTGCAAAAAAAAAAAAAAGTAAATGCGAAATAGGTGTGTTTCTATCCGCTTGTTTGGAGGCTAGGCCAGGCTACACCAAATGTACATTTACTGTTGACGCTACCCGTGGCTGTAATAAACAAGAAGTATGGTTTGCAAACTAGAAGTGAAACCCGTCGCATTGACCTGAGGACCATGGATCTGGGAAAAGAAGTTACCAGGAATTTGTTTCAACTGGTTAAGTTGCTTCCAGCCATGTCTCCGCACGTTGTGGAAATATCCGGTCATGAGTTACATTTTCGCTACATCAGAATTTATTCAGGAAAAGTGTTTCCATTCCATTCAGCACATTTTTCAACAAAGGCAAAAACCACCTCGAGTGAGCATAAAAAACTTTTTTGCCAATTTAAGGATTTTTTTCTGAATTTTGCCATTACCATCAAACTTTTCTGATATGATATATCAAAATAGGGTTCATTGATAATCAGCTCACAAAGGTTTTATTGCATCTTCTTACAGTAACCAGCATAGTTGTTGTCAGCCCGCGTACTTTTGGAGTGTATTTGTGTAAGAGCTCTTTAGAAACCATGTAAACAGCTGTAGATGATTTTACCCCTATGAAAAAAAAACATTTAATAGAGTTTCAAAATCTGAGCATGAAAGCTGATTCCTCATGAGTTTTACTCCCAGAACAATGTTCCTGTGTGTCCTGCCCACCATTTCCACCACTGCATCCAAAAAGGATATAGTTTATTCTAATTTGTGCTCAATTCAATGAGACTAAAAACGTGTTTTTTACTTTTTAGGTACTATGAAGTGACAGGTGGGTCAGACCTCCTTACTAAAGCTTTTCTCACTGTCCTTGATGTCCCCATCCTCTTCAACTCTAAGGTCAAACGCATCAGCCAGTCAGACACGGGTGTAACTGTATCGTACCAGAGAGGCCACCAGTCCTCTTTGAAGGATCTTTCTGCTGATGTCGTTCTGGTTACAACCACGGCCAAAGCAGCCCTGTTCATGGACTTTGATCCACCTCTTTCCATCACAAAGATGGAGGCCCTGAGGGGGGTTCACTACGACAGCTCTACTAAAATCATCCTCACCTTCACCAAGAAGTTCTGGGAGTGGGACTGCATCGAAGGAGGAAAGAGCATTACAGATGGTCCCTCTCGTTATATCTATTACCCCAGCCACAGTTTCACAACAAATGACACCATTGGTGTCCTCCTGGCTTCTTACACCTGGTCTGATGACTCCCTTTTCTTGCAAGGAGCGAGTGACGAAGACCTGAAAGAGCTTGTTTTGAGAGATTTGACGGCAATCCACGGCGAGTATATCAGGTCTCTTTGCACAGGAGTGCTTGTAAAGAGGTGGAGTCTGGATCCTTACAGCTTGGGTGCCTTTGCTCTCTTCACACCCTACCAACATTTAGAGTACGCTAAGGAGCTCTTCAGAAGTGAAGGCAGGGTGCACTTTGCTGGTGAACACACAGCCCTCCCTCACGCTTGGATCGAGACGTCTATGAAATCTGCAATCAGGGCTGCTACCAACATTAACAAAGCTGCACTGAAAGAGTCAGCTAGAACTCAACACCAAGATGAGCTGTAGGGTCCTAAATGTGCTTTCCAGGGCAGTCAGATTTAGAGTAGGAATGATAGTGTCAGAAATGTGACTTCTGCTATCAGGGCTGCTACCAACATTAACAAAGCGATGCTCAAAGACTCAACTAAGTGTCCAGCACGAGATGAACTCTAGGGTCTGAAGAACTGAATCCAAGCAACTGAGGGTTATAGTTTTAATAAAAAGACAAAGCTCACATTTACACCTTCAGACAATTTACAGTCAGCATATGACCTATGATCTGTTTGTCTTTAGGTAGCAGGAAGACACACGAGCAAGAAACAACCCAAGCAGCCAGTGTCTTTGAATCAGAAGTGATAGTTCATTAATAAAAATGTTTTCTTGACATGGTTTTATATGGTTATTACATTTAGAAGTATATGTAATGTTTGTTTTTCATGTTTCTGGCTGTGATCTTTGACTACCTCACTTCACAGTAATAAAAGTACAACCACAACTGCTGACAGCTTTTTATTTTTATTTTGGTGAATTGACTGCTTGTGAGTAGTAAGAGACAGAATAAATGTATTCTTAAATATAAGATTCAGGTTTACAGAATTTTAGTGATTTTAAAGTGGATGATGTGAAAAAGTGAGAATTGTTACAATAATCAAGGTCAAGGTCAACTTCATTGTCAATTTCTTCACATGTACCAGACATATACAGAAATCAAAATTGTGTTTCTCACTAATCAACCCATGGTGAAATAAAATAGAAAGAATAAATAAAGTGCACAACATCACAAATTTAAGAACAACCTGCGGGCGGGAATTTTATGTGTGACATGACCAGCTGTTTGGAACTCTTCATGATGATGGGGGTCAGTGCCACAGGGCGATAGTCATTAAAGCAAGATGAATGGGTTTCTTTGGCACAGGTGTGATGGTGGTGGCCTTAAAGCATGATGGAACAACAGCCTGTCTCAGAGAAGTGTTAAAGACATACCTGAAGATATCCTTCAGCTCCTGTGCACAGTGCTTCAGCACACAACCAGGGACGTTGTCTGGACCTGCTGAGTGTTGTGAGGAGGAGGTGGGATCTTTTGTGGCGGTGTATTATTCTGTGCTTCAAACCGTGCAAAGAGCCTGTTGAGGTTATTGAGCAGAGAGATATTGTTTTCACAGATCTGTGGCACGGGATTTTAGTCTGTGATGATCTGAATGTACCGCCACAGGCTCTGTGTATCTCTGCTGCCTTTAAAATGACTGGTTATTTTGTTTGTGTATTTCTGTTTTGCTTTCCTGATGCTGCGGGACAGGTCGACTCTCTCTGTTCTCAGGCCAGTTTTATCTCCAGCTCTGAAGGCTTTGTTTCTGGCCCCCAGCAGTCGATGAATATCCCCTGTCAGCCACGGCTTCTTGTTAGCCCGAGTGATGATGATTTTTGTGTGTCACATCAATCCACTTAGCATGTAAGAAGTGACCGTGTCTGTGTACTCCTCACTATCTGTGTGACTGTTATATGTGACTACCTGCTTAAACATTTCCCAGTCTGTTGTGTCAAAGCAGTGTTGAAGAGCAGAGGAGCCCCCCTCCTGGAACTGGTTTGCTGGTGTCAGCATAACAGTGATGTGATCTAAGTGTCCAGTGTGGAGGAATGGGGAGGCCTTTTATGCTCCTTTGTGAGTTGTGTAGACCAGCTCCAACATAATATCCCCTGTTGTTGGGAAGTCAACATGCTAGTGTAGTTTGGGAAAAACTTAAGTCTTAAGATCTGCGTGATTGAAATCTCCTGCTGAAACTTCTATATCTTCCCAGACGGCAGCAGAGTACTATCCTTTAGGCACCTCACCTCACGGATATCACTGATGCTCAGGAGTTGCTGCGTAGCAAAAGGGAGTTAGAAACTCAATTTCACCTTACGACCTGTTGTAATGTTACAAATCAATGTGTAATCTTAATGGACAATCATTGATTTTGGGTGAGCCTGACTACAGCCTTAGTCTTTCTGATCCACAATATGCAGATGTGTTGTATAACACCAAATTGCACTGTGGCAGAGCTGATTCTTCTTTCTTCCTTAAAAGCTCACCCAGTTTTAGATGCCATACCGCCATGTGCCAACCACTGAAAACGTGACTGCGGGAATCAAAAAAATGATCGTCAGCAGAACCAATGCATTTTTGGCAACTTTCCCATAGATAATAGACGGCCTTCTAGGCCTTCATCCAAGAGTTGACGAATAAATGCACAAGATGCAGATAAATATGTTGTTCAAATACTAAAATGCACTGTGGTTGATCACATTTTCAAATATTTTCTTAATTCCATAAAAGCTAACCCAGTTAAAGATGCTATACCTCTGCGTGCCATAAACTGAAAATGCTACTGTAGAGATGACAAACATGATTGTTAGCAGTTTCAATCTAAGTAAAGAAATGATATTTGCATTTCTGGAAACGTTCCCATGAGATAATGTACAGACTATCATGAGCTTCAACGGTTGCAGATCACATGAATGCAAGATGCAAGGGCTGATAAATAATGAAAACTGAAAGCATACAGGATGACATTCCCTTTGTGGTCAGGTGAGTTGGGTGAGTAAAAAAAAATCCAGCATTGAGGCAAAGTATAGTATATAAGAAAGCTATGCTTTCACATCAGCACACTGTCACATCAGCTTCTGTTGATCAAGCTCCTTGAAAAGGTAGGAATGAGCTATTTCATTCAATATAACTATTATTTAATCTTAAATGGAAAACATGACATAGCCTGTACAAGATTAGGTGAAACCAGATCCTGAGTGGAAAGTTACATCATAAGAACAGTGACTACTAAAAGAACAGAAAGAAATTTAAGTGTAATTCAAAACATGAATATGTTCACAATGAAAGAAATGTGAGTACAAACTATGTGAGACAAGTCAAACTTTAATGAAAAATGAAAACATATTTAAAATAAACTCAGCAATACTAAAATCTTGTAACTTTAAACAATATGTATGATGTGTAAAATGTGCATTATAATTAATATTATATATGTTGTCAATAGGTGTACAGAAAGTGTAGACATTATAGTGTGAAATACTGAATATAAAACCCCACTAGTAATACATATTTTGCCTTTTTGTGTGTTTCTTGTTAACGTTTACAAAATATTCATTAAACTATGCTACTTTAAATCATAAGCTAAAAACATTGTTAAAAAACCCTGTTACTGTCAGGGTTAAGGCTGACTGCAGTAGCAGGTGAGGTGGAAGTGTGAACCCAAATGCAGACACAAATGATGGTGGAGTTCAGGGGATTTATTAAAAAGGAAACTGGTTTGCAAATACATGGGTGAATCCATACAGGTAGGGTAAATCCAAAAGACAGAGGCAGTACAGAACACTCAGCAACCGACAAGCACTTAACAGGAACTTAACAGAATAATCAAACATTTAAATAACAGGTTGCAAGCAAGGCGGGACATGAGGAGATTAGACTGACTCACACGTAAGCTGACATGAAACAGAATAAACTCAAGGCAACCAGTATGACAGAAACCAAGCATCAATAAAACACAAGAGAATAACTACAATACTTACAGTCTTAATACAGTCTAAACCAGGAAGTAAAGCACGCGACAACAGACCAGGGCAACCAAATCTAACACAAACTGAGCATTAGACCAAAACTAAACACAGGAAACAAGTAGCAAAGACAACATGGTAGGCGGAGTGATGAAAACACACGACAAGACAAGACAAGAATCTAACTGGAACCCAAAACACAGAACGGACAAGTGAGACTAAATAACTGAGGAGCTCTCGCAATTCCACAACAAGCCAGAACAGATCATTAAAAAAGACAGACTAACACAGAAAGAATATGATCAAATGAATAACAAATCTGGCAGAGCTCCCAAATAACACTTAGGCAGGCAGACAGAACGTGACAGTTACTTTCTGCAACTTCTGTCGGGAGTTTGCATTTAAACATTTGTCTCCTCTATGTTTCTGTCTCTTTCTCCTCTTCATGCCACCAAAGACGAAACGCAAGGCAAGCTTCCAAACTGGGATGGATCCACGTGGGGTGAAGTGGAAGTTATGTAAGTAATATGCAGCAATAATGTGTTTTCTTTTATTTAAACAAAGCACTCTGACTGACCCTCTGCCCTGCTGGATTTCTATTTTACAGACTGAAGGTTTAAAGTTGTCATTGTAATTATTTTGTACTTTCAAGTACGTGCTGTGCATGCAACTTTCCTTTGGTTAGTTCATTGAGCTTTTTTTTCCTGTCTGCAGTTTTGACCTACTGACTGACTGTAGTTCTGCTTTTGATCACAAGGTTTTGGGTACAGATAAACGTTCATCACTACTTGATGAAATAAGGCAATAAGGCAAGTCTTTCCTGGACTTTTCAGGCATAGACTTTGTGTCACATGCCAAAAAGAAGAGGAAGTGGGATTTCCCAATTTCACCCCACGCACTCTAAACCGTGTGTCATTTTCCAGAATAAAAATTCTGCTGTTCTCATTTTAAATAATTCATATTGCTGTTCGCATTTAAAGTTTTTCTAGATTACTTAAACACATTTCTTGAAATTATGTCTTCTTTGCTCAAAACTAAACACAAATGCATAACTTCTCACCCAAAACCCCAAACTTCTTTATTATCAGGTCAAAATGAAGCTCTTCACTCAAAACCATTTAATCTTGATGAAAAACTTTGCCCTCAGACATGACACACAAGCTGCCAAAGACACACACACACACACACACACACACACACACACACACACACTATCACAGTCTTACACACTGATGAGATAAATTCAAAAACACTGCTGCAAAAATAAGTAAATTTACTTGTGGTTCATCAGCTCAAACAACAGGAAGAAATCATTTTGCATCAACATCCCATCTTTGGTCTGGGACAGGCCAGAGAAACTCACCATCCACCTCCTCCTCCACCTTGTCCTCTTTTCTCGTACTCCTTTCTCTGTACTCCTTCGCTCCGAGCTTTTTCTTCACATCTCTTTGGATCCATTGTTACCGAACTGAATGAGCTGACTCTGGCCTTTTTTTCTATCTATAAATATAAAAAACTGTAAATATGTTTTAAAAGTATACCTAAAATAATGTACATTTCAGCAAAATAAACCTATTTGGTTGCCCAAAACAGAAAAAATATGATGAAATGGAAGCAGAGTGCCACCCTGCATCACATTGTGGAAAGCTTTCAGCCAGAAAATTGTTAACATTGTGAAATGGACGCAGTTTGGTTAGGTTTAGGCAACAAAACTACTTGGTTAGGATTAGGAAAAGATCATGGTTTGAGTTAAGATATGTAACTACGTAACATAGCTAAATAACACATGGCGTCATTACACAAGTAAAATTAAGTAAATAAGTTAAAGTAACTCAATGTTGACTTCTGGTTTCAAATCGGACACAAATATTGGTCTCAGAGAAAATTTTCTTCACTTGTGAGTTTGCTAAATGTAATATCCTAAAATCAAGGAAGGTTAAACATCTTTTGTTTTTAGGTCCCTGTTGGAGTAAGTGGTCTGTTTTTCTTTCAATGTCTTTCCAGTTGCTGTCGGTGTGCTGCTGCTCACACTGTACCCCATTTACACTTCTACTGTCAGCTTTAAGGAGCATCTGGCTGATTGTCTGGAGGACAAAGACTACGATGTGCTGCTGCAGACTGTGCAGACCGGCCTTCCACACATAAAAAAATCTCACCATGTTGTTATTGTCGGAGCTGGCGCGGCTGGTCTGACAGCTGCAAAATTACTGCAAGATGCAGGTCACGAGGTAGGCAACAGGTTGATACTTAAAAACTACTCAAATTGTTTTCTAATATGGGGCAGTAAAGCATTAAAACCAGCTGACAGATGCACACTGAAATGTTATGGATTATGGTTGCATAATACTCTGCAAGAATGATATTTCTCCACAATATGATGTATGTGCCTGCAAAAGTATATCTCTGGGTTCAAAATGTCCCACCATTACATGGTACACATACATAAATTGTAATTCCTCTATTGTAACAGAGATCGCCAAAAGTCAGAAATCAAAAGACTTTTTGTTTTAACAAGGTGACCATATTAGAGGCTAGCGGCCGTGTTGGAGGACGGGTGGAGACCTACAGGAATGAAAAAGAGGGCTGGTATGCTGAACTGGGAGCCATGAGGATCCCAAGTTTTCACCGGTGAGTTAATGTCATTTCGTTTAAATGAACATTAAATATGTACATGTGCATGAAACATTTGCCCTATTCAAAACCTTACCACAGTGGTATAACATCGACAAACGGGTGTATTTGTGAATCAGTAGACCTAATAAACTTTAGTAATAAACAGAAATCTTATAAACTCTGTAGGTAAACTATCCAAATAATTGTAACCTATAAATATTTATAATATATTCACTTTTTTAATGTTAATGCTAATACACTGATTTATACTAGTTATTCCCCCTGATGTGAACAGTGCATCTACAGTGGACAGATGTAGGTGTCAGGATGCCATTGTGCCAACATCTGATCTTGGCAACTATTTTTTTCTACTTCAAGCACTGCCACCTAGACATGGGTCAAGACGAGATTATGATAAAGTTAATGATAAACTTAATCAAAACTTTTACTGTTTCACAGTATCGGGGTATTGCGATTACAACTTTAAAATAAATTATTTTTAATTCTAATTTCTAATTTCTTTTTAAAGGCCAATGAGACCTTCAAATGTTATTTTTAACAGATGTACACAACGGTGGAAGACTTAAAAGTATAGACGTGATGCCATCTAAATTTAATTATTGCACTAAATTGCAGAGACATAGTACTCTGCTATTCACCAGCTTGCTAGTTAATTATGTTATCTACCTCGGTAACAAGACAATAGTATTTATTTTAGCAGTGCTAAACACGCTAACGCTTTAAGCTTGTTACAAATGTTCATTTCAAGACAGTGTTATGTTGGTGTCGTAGATGGGATACCATATTTGTTGTATTTCCTTAGTCTTTTGCAATGGGGGAAAATGTTCAGGGGTTTCCCCTCCTTTGGCCATCCTACAAACAGGTGACTGACTGCTCACAACCGGAGGGGGAGGTGTCATGTTTCTCTCTATGCTGCACACAACCTGCGGGATTCTTTCACTTTCTGTCTTTGACAAGACATAAAAAAATTAACTCATACTGTAGCAGGGGGAAAAAAAATTAAACCTTGACTTTTCATTCCTTCAAACAAGTAACTGGCCCATGCCTACTGCCACCATTAAATGTCTCTCTTACATCAACAGTAGTTGCTGACTGTCTGAGGGATCTTCCTTTATTTACTCTCAGCTCACATACCTTAACGAGACCTTGCAAACACAAGCTAACTCTGCCGCCATTACCTTCTCTGTCCACAGCATTGTCCGCTGGTTTGCTGATGAGCTCGGAGTGGAGCTGCAAAATTTCACCATGGATGACCCAAACACCTTTTACCTGGTTAATGGGTTGCGGAAGAGGACTTACGCCGTAAAAGCAAACCCTGATATCCTGAATTACAATGTCTGGAAAAGTGAGAAAGGGAAGTCAGCTGACGAGCTGCTACAGCAAGCTTTGCAGAAGGTACGTCAGACAGTGGAAAGGACAGAGGGATGGAGTCAAGGGGCCTTCACGAAAAAAAAACAACTTGCTGTTTTAGCCACGTTGCACAAATTCCCACATCATAAAGTTGGTGGTGCAGGACAATTGTGCTCTCTGTCATTAACCAGATAAGTTAACACAATTTACGCAAACGTATTTTATCTTTGGTAGAGCAGTTATTGGTATAGGAGTGTTATATAAAACTGGATGGTGCAAAATAGCCAACATGATTGCTTCCTCTAATTTGAGCTGACTGACAAGATGGTTTACAATAGATCAACAGCTCAAATGTGCGTGTCTAGTTTAACTACAAAAGAAAGCTTCTCCTTAGTGAGCACATTCGCCAAGGTATTTGTCAAACTACTTAAGGTTTACCATACAGTAACTCTACTTATGAATAAAATGTCAAGTCAGTCAATTCAATGGCATTGCTGTTCCGTGGGTTCAATTGAATTGTCTCAGCTTCCACTGGTTTGCTTTTTGTTTGATTTAGTTACTCGATAATGACTCATTAGAGACAGACATTGAAACTCAGTTTGCGTGAGTTTCCTTTTCTTATTTGTAGGTGAAAGATGAAGTGGAGGCTCATGGCTGCTGGGCTGCACTGAGAAAATATGACCATTACTCTGTGAAGGTAAAACATGTGTCCTCAATACAGTTTGTGACAGTTTTCATCTGTTGATTTTTTTTAAAAAGGACACTTAAAGTTGAGATTAATGATCAATTCGAGGGATTAAACACTGAATGAAGAAAACATCGGTGTGTTGTTTCACAGGAGTATCTGAAAGAAGAAGGGGGGCTGAGTCGAGAAGCGTTGAGGATGATTGCAGACTTGCTCAATGAACAGAGCCTCATGCACCTGGCACTGACTGAGATGATCTACATCCAGAGCGACGTCAGCGACAGCACTAAGTAAGACTGCTTGATTTATCACAGAAATGATTTATTTTCCAAACAGCGTTACAAATGTGTTACGTCTTTGGGGATACTTGAAAGAAAACAGTAGTGTCATCAGACTGCATCTTATAAAATAGTTGTAGTTTGTAACTGTTTTGAAAGCCCACACTCCAATGCAGGGTGACAAGCCAGCCATCATAGACAGAGATTCAATAACACCATGATGGAAGTTGTTGTGGCAATAATAAACGAGAGAGCAGTTCAAATCCAGACTTTTTCACCTTATTTGTAAACCTGGCAATTCGCTCTGTGCTTGTTGATTATAGTTACATGAACTGTTGGACTCCCCTGGGATTCTGGCGTTGGAAAGGTCTGGGTGAAGGGTTTCAAATGTGGTTTGATAATCCCATAAGAAGATCATTTGAAGCATTCAGATTCCTTTATTAGGATAGTGTACAAATACTTAACAATATTCACTGTACACTGCTAGGTCTCTGTTGAAAAAGAGGTTATAAATCTCTATAGTAAAGCTCCTTTACTATATCGGCTAGGCAGCAAAGGACGCTGCTGGCAGGGATCACTAGTTGACATGTTTTAGTAGCCTCAGGCAAAATGAATATGTAAGTCTGCAGGTTGAATCTCCTGAATAGATTATCAGTGTTGCCATCACACAATACAAACAATATTTATGCTCAATTCTATGAGACTAAAATGTGTGCTTTTGTTTTCTAGGTACTATGAAGTGACGGGTGGGTCAGACCTCCTAACCACAGCTTTTCTTGATGTCCTTGATGTCCCCATCCTCCTCAACTCTAAGGTCAAACACATCCACCACTCACGTAAGGGTGTAATTGTATCGTACCAGACTGGCCAAAAGTCCTCTTTAAAACACCTTTCTGCTGACGTCGTTCTTGTAACAACCACGGCCAAAGCAGCCCTTTTCATAGACTTTGATCCACCTCTCTCCATCAGAAAGATGGAGGCCCTGAGGGGGGTCCACTATGAAAGCTCCACTAAAATCATCCTCACCTTTAACGACACGTTCTGGGAGAACGATGGAATCCACGGAGGAAAGAGCATCACAGATGGCCCCTCTCGTTTCATTTACTACCCCAGCCACAGTTTCCCCAAAAATCTCGGCGTCCTCCTGGCGTCCTACACTTGGTCTGATGACTCCCTTCTCTTCCAAGGAGCGAGCGATGAAGACCTGAAAGAGCTTGCTCTGAGAGATTTGATAAAGATCCACGGTGAGCAAGTCAGGGATCAATGGAGAGGGTGGTGGTAAAGAGGTGGAGCGTGGATCCTTACAGCTTGGGCGGCTTCGCTCTCTTCACACCCTACCAACATTTAGAGTACGCTAAGGAGCTCTTCAGAAGTGAAGGCAGGGTGCACTTTGCTGGTGAACACACAGCTTTCCCTCATGCTTGGATTGAGACGTCTATGAAATCTGCAATCAGGGCTGCTACCAACATTAACAAAGCTGCACTGAAAGAGTCAGCTAGAACTCAACACCAAGATGAGCTGTAGGGTCCTAAATGTGCTTTTCAGATTTAGAGTAGAAATGATAGTGTCAGATATGTGACTTTATCCTGTATGTTACATTTGCCATGAGGCATATTGATAAATGACGCATTAGTTGTCTGTGTATGTATTGTGTTTATGTTTAGGTATATGTACTGTGTGGTTAACTTTTGTCTGTGCATACAAATATGTTGCAGGACCCGCTCGAAAATGAGATGATACATCTCAAAGGGTTACCCTAAAATAAATTCAATTCAATTCAATTCAATCAAATATGTAGTTCAGAAAGTTAAGAGGGAGAAAAACTACACAGAAGAGTAGCCTATTTCTTTACTGATTGCATTACTTGCTTTAAGCCCGAGGCTCATTGTGATTATTTTACCACAATGCAGCTCCAATGCAGATCAGACTAGTGGATGAAAAATGTCTTGTTCTAGGCAACAGAATAATCTGGTGTCATTCACTTTCTTTATTGGTTTTATCCATAACTGTACTTACATTAGTGTAAACTCATAACCATTTTCTGACACATAGTTTTATAGGATCTTTGTCTTCTTTACAAGTAACTCAGTCAGGATACAAACCATTGCAAAACACATTGATATCTTCCAAAAAGTATAATCTTTACAAAACCAAACCACAACAAATGGCTCCCTTTTAGGTATGTTTTATTTCATTGCTAAGTGATTTTATGTAGCCATACGACAGCCATAACAATGATAACAATACAATACACAGAGAGAGAAAGAGCAAGTGTGTTCCAAACCAACTACTATGAACGTGTTACAAGGAACAAGTCAAATTTGTTTGTACAGTTTGTGCTGATAAATAAGTTAATTTATGTTCTCATGTTAGTTATGTTATGGGACTACAAATTGTTAGACATTGTGTTGTCCCAAATTTGTAATTGGTGCTCAGCATTACATAATTTCCTTTCTATAATCACTTTATTACAGAACAGACAATGAAAGTTGTCAGGCAATGGACAGTTGATCACTTTAAATAATATGCTTTTATTATAATACAGATACACTTTATGTAGATATACTAAATATTTTGTATATTAACTTTGTTTTATCTTTGACATTCTGCAAAGACAATTCAACTGTTAAGAAATTTCTCATTAGTGAGCATGAGTCGTCAAACCCAATGCTTGAATTAATAAATTGAGACAACATGGTAAACATGGATAATTTATGTGCAAGACTTAGGATCAAATGTAAGCCCTTTATACTAATTGCTTCTCATTCATTCAACCCAGTCATTTTGGGCCACAACAATCACAATAAAACTCTGAAATCCTGTTGGGACTGCTGTGTATGTAGAGGCAACTACCTCTGATTCCTTTGTTAATCAAACGACAATTTGTATAAGAAATTATATTATACTGAAAAGTATTCTTAACTGATTTCAGACAATTCTCCTCAAATTCAGTCATTGTCTTTGCTCATTGCTTTATTGGCAAGTGTAGCTTTCCTGCTCTGTGTACAAACAGCAGAGGTAAAACCAAACTGGGCAGAGTACACCAGGGAAAGACAAAAGGACACCTGCAAACCACAACCACCTCCCATTATGGTCATGATGGTGTGGAAAGCCCTCTGCTTTGATTGGTCAACCCGCTCCCTGTTGCCACCCACTTCCCCTGGCCCTGGGCGAATCAGAACACAGAGAACACAGTCAGCTATCGCTCCACACAGGTCAAGATGTGGAAGAACATCTGTCCAGGGAAAACATTAGTAAATATATAAAACCCCACTTTGGTCACGTCTGAGATATCAGTCAATCTGCCACAAAAGAAGAACACACTCCCCAAAGCAAAAATCATCTCCATTGCAACAGCGTGGTATGTGAGAACCTATGTGATTCTGTAAACACAATTTGATTCAGGCTAAATACAGGCCTGTTTTTGATGAAAGCCACTTTATCAAATTCATAAAATAAGTCAATGTGGACACAAACACTGCTGAGTCAATGTTTATTATGTATCATATTTCTGGTTTTTAGTTATAGTACAGTTACATCTATGTATACATATCAGAAAACAAAATGTACAAACAGTAAACAACTTATATAGACTACAGAAGACCAACTTTTGTAGATTATAATGCCTCAAAATCATCACAGTTTAACTCAGTGACATCCAGAGAATGATATCATGATAACATCTACATGTGTCTGTTGAACACCAAAAATGCTACTAAAAAACAAATCAATCTAATCTAATTTCATAAAAATCTGATCCAATCCAATCTGCAAACGATGATGGTACTGCCTAATATTCCAATCAGCTCCATGATCGCCAAGTTGTATGTGACAAAGTCAGAGAGACTCTCCGCTGATGCTGAGGAGCTCTGTTGTTTCCATCGCTGGAATCCCACATTGAGGACAAAGATGGAGGCAGGGAGGAGGAGGAGGATGCTGGTCAAGGTGAAGGCAGTGTATATGCTTTCACTAATGATCATGTCTTGGCATCCAGGGGAATAGAGCGAGGAGTTGGAGGAGGAGTAGTTGACTGACATATTCAAACAGAAGAGGCTTGAATAGGAGGAGAGACACACAGGAAAAATAGGAATATTAAGACATAATATTACTAAAATAAACTCTGCTAACAAAACGAAAATGCTGCAGTACAATCTTGATTCATATCATTTTATATTGTACTACACACAAACTACACAGCCATTAGGAAGGCTTTTATCATTTAATAAGAGAACTTATTTGTTTTCTGTATGTATGTATATATATAACAGGAGAAGAAGAGCTATATATATATATATATATATATATATATATATATATATATAAAAAAAAAAAATCTCCCTCTCACCCCTTAGGGGTGGTATGTGTCATCCTCAAGCTCGGGTCCTCTACCAGAGGCCTGGGAGTTTGAGGGTTCTGCGCAGTATCTTAGCTGTTCCTAGGACTGCACTCTTCTGGACAGAGACCTCTGATGTTTTACCTGGAATCTGTTGTAGCCACTCTCCCAGTTTGGGGGTCACAGCCCCCAGTGCTCCGATTAACCGATTATATATATATATATATAGCTGTCTATCTATAAATTCCTCTTAGTCCCCATTGCATATGTATTTGTAGGCATGTAGGCAATGTAGAAACACTGCTGTATTCAATTTATTTATATTTGTATTGATTGTTAACATATGCAGTCTGTATTTAGGTAATGTTACATAAAGAGCGATTAAATTCTGTATTCTTTTTATTCTGTAACCTACGAAAATAACATGTTCAAATTTTTTTGCTGTTTTTTTCGACAGATGTCTGGTTTTCTTTTTTTCCACTTCATGTACTATTAGCTACTGTTGTCAGTTTTAATGCACAAGCTGATAAAAATACTAACAATGAAATAAAAAAAACCTCCCACCTCACCAAAAGTGTTGGTTCCTGATCTTCCTTTCTTGTGTCATTGACTGCTGTATGGATGTCTGTCTGTATATCTGTGTGTGTGTGTGCGTGCTGTGTTTCATGTTTGTTACGTAAAGTTTAACCCTGTAAGACCAGTGGTTGTAAAATTACATCACTTTTAGCTCTTTTTTTGAAAGATCACATGTAATTGTGAGCCAGTGGGTCCAATTGTTTCGTCTTACAATGGATACTAAATGTGTATATTATGTATGTTCAGTCCTAATGCAGAAAATACAGTATGGAAATGTTCCCATAAGTGAAAAGATGCACAAGCATTCGTCTCTTGTGTGAAGTGATTAGTGCTGCTCATCACTGAGTCTAGATGATTGACAGGTTTCAAATGACATGCAAACTAAAACTGCTGCTTATTCAAATCAGAACACCTGTGAGTTCTCCGCTTAGCTTGTGTGTGTGTGTCTGCTGGTGTCATTTAGAAAGTTTAATGTCATCTTGACTCTACAATATCTGGTTTTATTTGTTTAAAGACCAATCATGTTACTGTGCAGGAGAGAAACATTTTTACTAATAACTAATACTAAATGTGGGATTTCTAAAATTGATTTTTAAATGTATGAATTGCCTTGCCCCAGAACATACACTGTAAGTCAAATTATCTCAAAATGTAATAGCAAAGGAAAAACTACTGGGGAGCAGCAAGAGGAGACGGCAAACAGCAAAACACAGAACAACATTTGGTCAGTCGTCATGCCAAAGTTCCACAGATTTGGAATTACCCGGCGATTAGAAATAAAAATCTTTTAATATTAATATTAAAACTACGGCTTAAACATAAGCAAACCTGTGAAAACTGCGATGCGCTGGTTTACACAGCACATTCTTTACACTTTCTTTCTCTTTTGTTCTTAACTGTTGTTTTCAGTCATCGTTTCAGCGACTGAAAAGAACAGCTGCAGGATAACAGGTAAAAACACTTTTCTTCTCCTTTACGTTTTGTAATGTCACTGAATAACAAAGTGACTTGTTGAGGGCTGAGGTCACAACTGGGGCAAGCACTGCGTCAGACAGACAATGCATTTTAAAAAACGTCACCACCCTGTCACAGTGCTCTTGAGCAAGACCACTGGGACACAATTATGCAGCTGAACAACTGGAAGTAGCCTGTTGGGATATTTAGCGCAGCGTACTATGAACACACTAAATCATTTAGCGGTTTTGCAATATGCAAAAAAGTCCTCCTGCCGTCTGTCATATGTGTCACTATGACATATTAAAAAATGCACACACCCTCTCTCGCTCTCACACACACGCACACAGTCACGCACTCAAGCATCAATGAATGGACCAGTTATTATTAAATCAGGGTGGAGACGCTGGAGAAGAACAATCACGAAACATTGCTCACAAGGTGAGTTTGATTTAGTAACTTCAATGTTTATCGAATAATAATAAGATAATTCTTTTTGCTCCACAGCTACCATTCAACCTTAATTACCAAGTACACTCCCCGACAAAATAACAGCTTTATTGGTGATATACATGTTTTAAAAGACATGTTTTTTTAAAATAACTTTAGTGATTAGAAGCATGTAAACTGTGTTGTTTTTGTTCGGTTTTACAGACTATTTTATCTTACACCCTGTATGCCTTTCGTGTGTAGTAAGTAGTAAGTGTGTGTGTTTGTGTATTTGTGTGAGTGTGTTTTAAACATGCTGGTGTTTCAGATCTAAAATTGGGTATTAAGTTGCCCTTTAATAGATGCATTAAGGCTGAGACAAGCCAACAGGAAAGTTAAAGTTGACACAGGATTGGGGTCAGCATCAGAGTAAGTCATAAGAAGAGACAATAAATGTGAAGTTAATATAAGTTTCAAGTTAGGTGTTGAAGGAGCAGGGAGGTATGGAGTCACACCTGTTTAATAAGTCTAAGAGACAGTAATTGGACAAAGGCAAGCTAAGAATGATAAATTCTTTTCTTTTCCAGAATCTCACGTTATTCCCTCCAACTCTTAAGACACGTAAATATGCCGGTCAACTCCTCCTTTAACTCATCTGACTCCTCCCTCCATCTTTTACTCAATAATTGCTTTGGGTCCACATGGAGCATTTTCATCTTCACAGCCTTCTCCATCTCCAACATCCTCCTCCTCCCCCTCTATATCCTCGTCTTCTACGTCGGCTTCCAACGATGGAGGCAACAGCACTCTGGTTCAACCGCAGTGATGACAAGTCACTCTGACATCTTCACCTATAACGTGTCTGCCCTGGAGGTGATCAGTATCTTGGCGTGTGGTTTTTACTGTGGTGGGACTTTAACAGATACTCAGAGTATGATATCAGTAGGGATGGACATCTTCTCCATCACCTCACCTGGACAGAATCTGTTTCACCTCCTGACCTGTGTGGAGCGCTACCTGGCTGTTGTTCACCCCGTCACCTACCTGAGCCTGAGACAGGCGGGCGGGGTCAGGATCAGAAACATCAGCATTGGCTGTGTTTGGCTGCTTTGCTTTGGATCACTGGGTCTAATCAAAATGTTTAGCGTCTCATTCACCACCGTCGCAACTTCTTGCCTGTTGATTTTTTCCTTAATTGTCGTCTCTTTCTGCAGCTTTTCTGTTCTCTGTGTTCTGATTCGCCCAGGGCCGGGGGAAGTGGGTGGGAACAGGGAGCGTGTTGACCAAACAAAGCAGAGGGCTTTCCACACCATCACAGCCATAATGGGAGCTCTGTTGTTGAGGTTTGTGGGTATCCTGATAAACAGTGTGATTTTAGCTTCAGTGCTGACCCACACTGGGTGTGTGGTGGGGTCGTCCGCAGTCTGGCTGACTCTGCCCGGCAGCCTGGTGTTACCTCTGCTGTTTCTACAGAGAGCAGGAAAACTGCCAGGCTCTTAAACGCAACAGTGAATCAAGATGAGGGTTGGATTAGAGCACCATAAAAATGAGATATAATGAAAATTAATGTCAGATTACTGGTACTGGCTGGTACACGATACATTAAGCAAGATTTAACTATGAGGCAGCTGGGTTGTTTATTTATTTGCACTCTGTAAATGAATAGGGTGTAAATAAATAAATAACAAGTAAGAGATAAAATCCTACACAGATTCCAGCTCCATGACATATGTTTAAGGAAATATACGCTTTGTATAATAAGTGATAAGCTATCATAAGCATTAGCTGTGGTCTGTCAGGGTTTTTTAAAATTAGTGTGTCTGTCGCACTTGTCAACACTCCTTTAAACCATTTTTCTTAAGATGCTCAGTAGATGTGGTAAAATGAGAAAATATAAGATATATTAAGTCATGGTGAACAAAAGTGAAAGAAATTTCCCTGTTTTTAGAGCAAACTGGATCCTGTTTCAATTTTAGAATTGATTGAAACCTCAGTTCTGTGTCACTATAATACCCATAAATCTCATGTTCTTACATTTACATTTTTACCTAGTTACTGCAGAGTTTTCAGGTGTTACAAAGTTCTGTTATTTATTTATTCTTTTTTGTATTAGGTGTAATAAAGAGAGATAGATCAATATAAATACACATTTGCAGCTTTTTCATTCATCTTTCTTCAGGTTTAATGTATTTTACTTCAATTTTCTTATTTAATGATGCATTTAACTCAGTTGTCTTGACTTATTTTTTTCCTTAATTTTAAGAAAAGTAACATTATGGAAATAAAATTTCAGAATATTTATGTATCTGTATGATTATTTTCCAAATAAAGGCAGCTGCCAAAAGGAAGAGAGATCCCCCATCATCTACTGCTTTATTGATGTTAGCAAGGTTGCTTCTGTACACAGACTGAACAATTTCAACAACTCAACAACTGGATTGCTGAAATTTGTACAGACATTCATGATCTCCAGAGGAGGAATCTTAATAGAGATGTTACCTCAGTCATTGTAGCTTTCCAGGTGATTTCGTTATTGGGTTGTATCGATGTATGAGAGTTTTCTTTAACGACTTTAATGACTAGAGAGGCTGCAGTCAGTCATTTAAACGTTTTCATGCGTGCGGTAAGGTCACAGCAAATATCATGTCAATAAATTTGCTAGGGCAGACAGAGGCAACTCTCCAGAGGAATTATAACGTAGCTTCTGAAATAAATGCTCGGACGCTCTGACAGAGCTTTGAATTGATCAGGACGACGGCTGCTTTCCTCCAAACACTTTCACTGTATGAACCTGGACTGTGTGTGAGACCTTTTGGATGTGTAGAATAACATGAACAACATGAATTTGATCCTGACCAATCCTGTCAGTGTATTGGGAGATTTAAGTTTAATTTATGTTGCTGTGCCTTGTTTATTTTGATGACCCCACCTGCCCATCCACACATCACACTCAACAATAACAGCATCAGTGACATAAAGGTTAAATGGCATTAAGGAATGCGGTTTGAACAGAGAATGATAACGCACCTCGCAAACGGTGAAAGGCTGAAAGTCTGATTGCGGATTTGATCATTTTAAATAAATAATGAGGTGGTCATTTATATTCTTGAAAGTCTAAACAACCAATAAACAATAAATAGGTTTGATTTGTATAATTTAAATGATTAAAGTTATGTGATAAAACATCTGAAATCTGGAAAAGTTTAACTGCATTGGAAAGTGATTTAACAGTTAAGCATAAACGTTCAGCTATCTGGGAATGTTCTGCCTAAAAGCAATTGTTCACATTAGATTGAGGAAGCAGGCAGAATGCAGCTGTTTGGCAATAAAACAGACGGCTGATAGAATAACAGATGCAGGAAGTGCTAGCTCGGGGTGACCAAAGCTTTCTTCATTTGTCTAAAACAACAAATTCCACAGGTGTGGGCTAAATTCTGTACCAAAAGAGAGATTTGACTTCCGGCAACTGAGATACAAAAGTTTGGTGAAAGCATTAATTCAGGTAACTGTGACATTATGATGTGCGTTTTGGAAACTGAGATGTCCTTTAAGGTTTTCCAGGTCACAGGCAGAGGATCGAGGAGGCACAAATTAGGGAAATGAGAAAGGCCCAAAGTCTTTGTTGAACCCATGGCCCTGTTTGTCTTTCCCCCTCGCTGTGTGTTTTCTGTGTCGAAGCAACCTCCATGTGGCTCGCCACATAATGTAACAGGCTATATATGACATCAAAATTAAACTACATATTTAGTGCATGGAAGTGAGCTATTTCGTTTCCTTCTCATCTTTGTTGAGTTTCACATGCGCTGTTCCGATCACCACCAATCTGGGGCTCAACAATAAGGACTGTCCAACCTGGAGCCTCTCCCCTCCTCGGTGTCACTGCAGAGCCCCTCCACACACACAAACACACACACACACACACACACACACACACGCACAGGGAGCAAAGTCATCCAGCTGAGCAGTGGACATTACCGACCACACTCATTAAGTATGTAGTGCAATAAAAGCTTTGCGAGAAAAAAGCCAATACTTTACCAAAGCACCTGTTTGCTCTGGGGTTGTGATGGCATTTTGGATAAGACACATGCCTTTGGTGTGAGAGACCCAATGTGTCCCTGAGCAGGACACTCAACCCCTAGTTGCTTGGAGGAAGAATCAATACATTAACAATATTGCATGGAATACAGCATAACTTAATCATCATTTACCACACTAGGATTTCTTTCATTAATGATAAGTGCTGGAGATTTTCCTATAGGCCATTACAATAATTGAATAAAGAGACCATAGGCCTCTTTATTCAGCTGTAACCTGATGAGACAAAGCGTCAAACAGATTAGACATAGTTTAGCCTACTCATGGCCGATTGTAAAGTCACTTCGACCCAATAGGAAAATGTGTCTAGATTCAAACTGGCTGTAAACTTTTAGACATCTATTTTGCATTAATAAAATCTTGCCCATGTCGTATTTAATGAAATGCAGTCAAAACAAAGGTTTTTTTGTGCAACTGATGCCAACCTGACAGCTGCCGTAATGTCCACAGGCTCACTGTGTTATAAAGAACAGTGCATCCTATAGATTTTATTCTGTGCTGAGTATAAATCCACAATGACTGAATATAACTCTGTGTGCAGACATTGATGTCAGATTGATCAGGAAAGCAGTCATGTTCAAGATCATGTTTGGGTTCAAAAAGTGCATTCATATATGTGCTTTGACGTGGACAGAATGAATGAGGACAGCCGCTTCAGGCTCTGCAGGAGGGGAGGAGTCAGAGAGAAACTCAGCGTGTGGCCCAACCCGCAGGCTCGCCTCCTGACCTGCTCCAGAACTGTCCTGTTCCCTCTCTGTCCTGCCTTCAGGCGGCCCGCCTGAAATCCCCTGTTCCCCCTCTGCCCCGCCTTTGGACTCTGCCACTCCTCCTGTCCTCCCTCCATCCATCCTGGTTTATTTTGCCCCTGTTTCATCTGCCCCTGAACACTCAGAAATATAGTGCATGAGACAGGACAGGAATGGATTGTATTATCAATACTAATCACAGGAAATGTAGATATTATCAGATATAATCTACACACCCCGATACAGTAGATGGGAGCACCTTTAAAGTTTATCTGTCAATTAACAAGGTTTAGCCTCTCTCACACTCTCATTATGCAAATGCTTTGTGTATGAGTGCACTTGGTAACATTGTAGAGTTAAAGGTATATGGCAGAAGTTCGAGGTAACCTGTGCATTTTTCACTCAGGTAGTTTCTTTGTGTCTACATACATAAGGTTTAGTGGTTGGTGCAACCTCTGTAAGTTTTGGTTCACTCGTTTCATTTCTCATCTCATTTGATTTGGCATAACCAACCCTATCTAATCCTCACCTATATCAGAAGCTTTGTTGTGTGTTTGTTGGATTGTCTTGTAAATAAATCACTTTTATTGACACTGCCATTTGAACTTCGTTACTTTGATTGCCTTGTTGTCGTCTATTGAATAGAAAAACTAAAAAAAACAATAATGATGGCTGGGTTTACATATATTAAACTTGTTTGCGTCGAAGGTCATTATGTGAAAAAACCACTGAACTGCTCTATGTGTACACACAGTCTGAGTGACTCTGCTTCATATGAATAAACACCTGTGTTTGTTTGTAGGTCATTTGAATCATGTCAAATGTTATGGACAAATGAAATAATTGATTGCTGTCTTATTGGCATGAGTCATTCAAATTCTTAATCTGTAGATGCACAAGCTATGCAAAACTTTTCTAATGCTTCTTTTAATGTTATCCTTCAAATAGCTGCTTAAATACGTCAGTACTCTCAGAGAAAAACTGAAAAATTTGCGTGCTGTAATTCACAGTATAAACTTACATGAAATCCTGTGTTTGTGTTGCATCATGCAAAAAGCCGTGAGCATCACGCACAGAGCATCTCGCGCCCATATAAACATCATTATTTGGCGGTCAGTGAGTTTGCAGAAGCAGAACAAAGACATTCCGAAGCAATCACTGCTGACAAGGTGGGTGTTCTTTAATAACTCAATGATTAGCATTTAACATTTCTAAATTCCCAGCCAGCCACAGATTGGAGAGTTTTTTCCACTCTGATGTCATTGACAGAGAAGCACAGTGAATAACAGACTTGTTCTTGTAACTTTAGCTCTCTTTGAGTAATTTCTACATATTATATAAAACAAGTATTTTTTTCTCCAACTGTACTTTCATTTAAACATTTTATTGTATTAACAGTGTTCCTGGTTTTAAAAGTTACAACATAAAATTAAATGTTGGGTGTCATGTCAGAAACATTGCTTATTGTGTTGGTTAAATGTGGTAGGACTAAGTGTACAGATGGTAGACACAGTGCTTTACAGCATAATTTTACTTATCTTAGCAGTCTCTTAATCACTCTCTTTTGCCTTTCCCTACACCTGTTGCTTCCTTTTTGTCCCTCCAATTGCTTATTTTCCTCAGGTTTACAACTACATACAGACGATATGTCAAACAACTCCTCTTCTGCCTCCAGCTCCAGCTATGTTTTTGTATACCGTTGTTTCGACTCTAGAGTTGGCAGTAACATGAACTTGGCCATCACTGTGATAAGAACTATCCTCACCCTGCCTCTCTCCATCCTCGTCCTCTACCTGGGTCTCAAACGATGGCGGCAGCAGCACTCCTTTAAAACAACAAGCCACTCTGACATACTCACCTACCACGTGGCTGCAGTAGAGCTGATCTGGCTGTTGGGGTTCATCTGCTATATGTTGGGAACATATGCTAATCTCCCAGAGATGGTAACAGTAGCAATCTGTGCTTCTTCTTCAGTTTTCTATGGAGAGAACTTCTTTCACGTCCTGACCTGTGTGGACCGATACCTCGCTGTTGTTCACCCCGTCACCTACCTGGGGCTCAGAAATGTGCGTGGGGTAAGGATCAGAAACATCAGCATTGGGTGTGTTTGGCTGCTGTACTTCGGATCCGTGGGTTTAACATTCATGTACCTGCCAGACTTTCCCATAATCCCGTTGTCCTGCATTTTGGTAGTCTCCATAATGGTCGTATCATTTTGCAGCCTTTCTGTTCTCTGTGTTCTGATTCGTCCAGGGCCAGGGGCAGGAGGCAGGGAAAGGAGCGGGTTGACCAAACAAAGCAGAGAGCTTTCCACACCATCTCAGCCATAATGGGGGTGCTGTGGTTGTGGATTGTAGGACTCCTTGTTTCTGCTACTTTGGGCACCTCAGCACTGCTGAGCCACAATGACGGCTGTGTGGTGTTGATAAGTGCAAGCTGGTTTAATATGCCCTGCAGTTTGGTGTCACCTGTGTTGTATCTACTCAGGGTGGGAAAACTGTCATGTTGCTGTTCTAATAATGACTAAAAAGACATGGAATGGATAATTTTATTTAGATAGATATATTTTATAGGGTGTTGATCTACTGTCCTGGGTGTTATGTGGTTGCAATGTCTTTTTATTAGTGGTGGGCCGTTATCGGCGTTAACGCGAGACTCTTATCGGGCGACAAAAAAAATATCGCCGTTAATCTATTCTCAAAGTTGGGTTGGGAGCTGGGTCTATACTACGCAAGCTATGATGACTTTCACCTTGATATTTTAGCGCCGAATTGCTCTGTAGGGGGCAAGAACGAGTCTTCGAACCTGTGTGTCTGCCTGCTGTGAAATTACCACATCAAACGTGACGTGCTAACATGGATGCAGCTGTTGCTGCGTTACCTCGGAGGTCGGAGCTGGGAATGACGTCACACCCGAGTTGACGGCGTTCCAGTTACAACCTCGCTCGGCCAGCTGTTTGTTTACAACTAGCCAGGTTAGTTATTGATACGCCGGTTGATTAAAAAACGCATTGTGCGGTATTTACTCACACTAACTGTAGCAACACGTCCACAGACAGCTGTTGGACAGCACTTTGTGTACGAACATTTCTGAAGCCGCCGGTGTTGTGCCGAATTCTGCCTGCCTGCCGAGAATCGCATGCACCTCGCGGGTGCTAACGGTCATCTATGCTGAGAAAAGAGGTGGATGCAAATCTCGGCAGGGAGCCTACAAAATCTGATCTGCCGAATTATGCATCCACCTCTTTAGGTCCTTCTCAGACACTTTGGTGTGCTCATTGATCAAACAGCTTTATCGCCACATATATGTACTGAATGTCAAGGAATTGTCCTTCTAGCCTACTAAGTGTATTAAAATATTTAAGACTCTAAACATTCATTACATTTACATTTAGCTGACGCTTTTATCCAAAGCGACTTACAATTGCTATATATGTCAGAGGTCGCACGCCTCTGGAGCAAGTAGGGGTTAAGTGTCTAGTGGGGACACAGTGGGGATTGAACCTGGGTCTCTCACACCAAAGGCGGGTATCTTAACCATTGCGCCACCCCATGTATTCAAGGTAGAAGCTGTATGTGCATCTTCTGTGTCTATTTAAGCATATGCAGTCGCTTCAATCTGTGTGAATGTGCATTCACTGTATATCTGTTGTGTGTACTGAGGTGATTGAAGGCCAAGGCACCCCCCAAAGGCTCAGTCCACCTCAGTACCGCAGCTATAGTAATGATCCTTTGATGCTAATTTCTCTGGGGGGTTAAAACTAATATTTGGCCATGACGAGAACCCATGTACATTTACATTTACATTTACTCATTTGGCAGACGCTTTTATCCAAAGCGACTTACATTTGAGGAACAACTTACAAGTATCAACAGAGCATCAAATACAGATCTAACAACTGATAATACATACTAGTAAGAGCAGCAATAAATCCTAGTAAGAGCTCATAGTACATATCACATCAATGGGTAAATACCTAGGGAAGGAAGTAAGAGTTAACAGAAAGTGCAATCAGAACAAAAGTGCAGTCAATACAAGATAATTGTAGGGATAGAAGAAGAAGAGCACAGGAAGTGCATGTTAGAGGTTAGTTAGTTAGAGGTGTTATAAGAGGAAGTGTTCTCGGAAGAGATGAGTTTTCAAGAGCTTCTTGAAGTTAGAGAGGGACGCCCTGCTCTGATGGCGTAGTGGTAGCTCGTTCCACCATCGTGGTGTCACAGATCGCGAACAGCCGGGACTGGGATCGCTTTATGTGAAGGGCTGGCAGAGCCAGGCCCGTTCATTGGAGGAGCGTAGAGAGCGAGAAGGAACGTAGGTTTGTATAATGGAGTTTAGGTAGATGGGTGCAGACCCGATGGCCACTCTGTATGCAAGCATTAGTGACTTGAATTTGATTCTGGAGGCCACGGGAAGCCAGTGAAGGTCACTGAGTAATGGAGTTACATGAGTCCTTTTGGGCTGATCAAAGACCAGGCACGCTGCTGCGTTCTGAACCATTTGTAAGGGTTTCACAGCACAAGCTGGAAGACCTGCTAGGAGCGCGTTGCAATAGTCGAGTGAGAGATAACCATGGCCTGTACCAGAAGCTGGGTGGCATACTGAGTGAGGTAGGGCCTGATTTTCCTTATGTTGTATAGAGCAAAGCGGCATGACTTAGAGACAGCAGCGACATGGTCTGAAAAGGACAGCTGATCATCAATCAAGACACCCAAGTTTCTCACCACCTTGGTTTGAGTGATGGTTGAGGAGTCAATTTGTAGCTTGATGTTATGGTAAATGGATTGCTTGGCTGGAATGACCAAGAGTTCAGTCTTGGAGAGGTTTAGTTGAAGGTGGCAGGCCTTCATCCATGTAGATATGTCTGAGAGACAGTCTGTAATCCGCGCCGAGACAGTGGGATCGTCTGGCGGGACGATCATAAAATATATACTTCAATATATACTTCAATATATACTTCAAATCAATTTATCACCATTGATGAAGTCCACAAAGAATTTTACAGCATTTAAAAGCATTATTTGGAGGTGCATGCAATTCTTGGCAGCCAGCCAAAACTCGGCACAACACCTGGTTTGCACCTTGTGCAATGCAGAATTAGTTTACTGTAGGAGTTCTTCCAGTCTCAAGTAGCCTACCACCTAAATGCAAAGCACATCACACGCTACACACAAGTACATCTTACTGAACATGATTTATTTTCATCACCAATTATCATAGTACAACAGCTTTCTCAAGCAGTTTGTGATGCATTTTGGAAACAGGAGATGAGCCTCTGGTCTAATGCGCCACCTGGCTTGAAACCTGGGTTGAAACCCGTTCGCACACATATTTTAAATGCCTTCGGCAGAATTCAAATGAGCCATTTTAATCTAGATTAATCTAGATTAATTTCATGATTAATCTAGATTAATCTAGCTTTAAAAAATTTAATCTATGCCCACCCCTACTTTTATATAACATTTCTATGGGGAGTATTGTGTATTTACTATGATGATTTGGGGTGGGTGCTACTGAGCACTTAATGGTTGGTGAGGAATACTGAATGTTTGTGGTAGTCACAGTTCTAGAACTAATAGTGGTACGAGTAGAAGTAGCTTCTGTTGTATTAGCAGCAGTAGCAGAACTTGGAGGTATATAATCCAGTGGTTATCTCTTCAGTTGTAATGGTCAAATGGGAAGGGACCCCTGTGCAGACACATGTGAAGTCACCTCTGCTGTCTCTGCTCAGAGCAGAAAAAACTGTTGTGTTGCTTAACAATGACTTAAAAGATATGGATTGGATTACATTTGAGAAAAGTAAATTTGAGTATCAGACCTACACATAGAGTATTACATTAGAATACTTTTAATGATTGCATTAAATATGAGGAACTCCAAAAAGATTGTTCTTTTTCTAGGTTACTATGACTCAAAATGTTGCTTTCTCAAAAATGAAGACACTTTTTGAGGGATGCTAATGTGCAACAAAACCCTTCTATTTTTCACTCTGGTTAGCAGGGCAGTTAATTTGATGTTGGGAGGATGTTATGTGTCACACAGAGGTAGCTGTGCTGTTGTAATTGCTTTAGTGTTTACTAGTTCCGAGTCCGACAATATTATTGAACTATAATGCTAAATAAGTGGGGTAATTGTTTAAGCTGTTGGTAAGTAATTCAGGTGAGTTTTATTTATATAGTAGTTTATTTTAAATTGGTATCATTAGCACTTAATGGCCAGTGAGGAATACTAAATGTTTGCAGTGGTCACAGTTCAGGCACTAAAGTATATATTGTATTAGCAGCAGTAGCAGTACTCAGTACTCAGTGGCCAACTGGGAAAGGGAATCATATAAACACAGACTTGGTCTACAACCATCATTGAGACACATACATCATCTAAACCCATAGGCTAGTTATTTGAATCACTGGAAAACAAACGCAGACTCAAAAGGGAAGGTAACTCTGCGTGTCTTGTTGCCTCCACCCTGACCCAGAATGCCTTGCTGGAGTGATGCAATTTCATTTGACTACAGACCCGACTAATGATTATACAGGAGCTTCAGCTACAAACTGAATTATATGTCACACATTCTTGCTGGACAGCACCATAAAATCTGATTATAAACCTTTTGGATTGTTTTGTTTAAATCATCTGAAACTTGTTAAAATGTATCTTAATTGACTCAAATAATCGATAAAGATTGGTGTATTTTACAGTAAACCTACTGCTTTATGTTTTGGAATGGTTTAATTGTGTATATTATTACTGTATGTGAAATGTATTATTGTTCTCACTGACATAATAAATGTCACAATGGCTCTTTTTATTTGTAATTGTGAGTGTTTGAATGTGTTTTGGTTGTGTCATCTTACACAAATCTTCATCCAGTGCAACACATATGATAAACTGATGCATAGAATTTAAACTGATTTTGAAGGTGTTTAAATAGTTAGAAAATGGCTGTGAACGTTTGTTTTCACATTTCTTGTGCTGCAGAGATGGAGGTTACGGGTCACTGTGCAGGTGTGATTTGGTGACTTCAGAAAGAACAATGCAGCCTGTTAATATGAATGAATCTGGTAAACCGCAAATCTACCAATGTACACATACAAATATTTACAAAACATGTTGAGATCCTTCAATATGGATAGTTTTCACAAACCAAACCACAACAAATGGCTGCCATTTTGAAAAATCATTGCTTTTTTCCATGCCAAGTGTGTGAATATTAAACAAATGTCCCATACCAGTTAACAGACTATCAGAGAGAGACGGAGCAGGCAAGTGACACTCTAAGAAATTGATCAGTAAAAGCTGTGCTCCAAACACTGCAGTAAGTTTAGATAACATTACTTACATAACTCACAATAGCCTACGTAACTTTGACTTTTTGGTTCACAAGGGCAATGAACACCAGTTTATTTGTTGAATTTCAGGTTTCAGGCCCCACGTCTACCTCAACCATCTCCTTACTCCAACATTAATTATATCCTACACCTCTCTATAGCATTCATATATAACCCTATAGGTTTTCCCGCTATGAGCAGGCTTCACAGTGTGTTACAAACTGACATCAGGGGGTCTTGACCATGCAAGCATATGTGATGACTTGGGAGTGAGAACGGGTTGGGATATTTGCCCCCAAACTGCTTTATGACACTAATATGTTTTAATCAACATTAGTGACTGCAGTTCGTTTGAATCCTGCCAAATGTAATGGATGAAATAAATAATAGCCATGGACATATCTTAACAACATTAGTCATTCAAATCAGAAACCCTTCAATGCACAAGCTATGCAAACCTCTTCTAATGCATCTGCTCATTATATCCTTCTACTACTGCTGTAGGGTAGGTATAAGCTGTCAAATTTGCATGATGTAATTAACAGTATAAATTTACAGAAAATCCATCGCATGATGCAAAAAAGCCCACAGTTCTGCACATCACACACGTACCACACACACATCACACTGAACATCTCGCACACGCATAACCATCATTATAAATTTGGAGTCAGCAGTCAGTGACTTTGAAGAAGAAGGGCAATGACAATCAGAAACACTACTTACAAGGTGGGTGTTCTTGAAGAACTTAATGATTATCAATTCATATTTCTAAAATGTCCAACTATTTGTCATTGTTCTCTTTTTTGACTCTGGTTTCATTGGCAAAAACACAGTTAACAATAAACCTCAGTTCACTTTTCGTTGTTTTTAAACAAATGTTGAAAATGTAATTTATTCTCCAACTGTGTTTCAGTTAAACAACTTCTTGTTTTAATTAACGATGTTCATATATTTGAAAGTAACCACATAAAATGAAATACTGGGTGTCATGTCAGATACATAGCTTGTTGTGCTAATCACAGCACAATTCCTTATTAGAACGAACTGGAACTTATCCTAATGTGTGTCTCAATCTTTATCTTTTCCCTTTCATTTTCCCTTCACATCCTATCTCCTTATTTGTCCCTCTGATTTCTTACTGCACTTAAGGTCTTCAACTACATGCAAAAGATATGTTCATTAACTCCGTCTTCCGCCTCCAACTCCAGCTACGTTCTATTATACCGTTGCACCGACTACAGTGTTAGCGATAATATAAGCAAGGCCATCGGTGCTGTAAGAATCATCCTCAACCTGCCTGTCTGCACCCTCGTCCTCTACCTGGGTCTCCAACGATGGCGGCAGCACTCCTTGAAAACAACAGGCCACTCTGACATCTTCACCTACCACATGGCTGCCATGGAGCTGATCTGGGTGTTGGGGTTCATCTGCTATATGTCGGCAACATATAATAATCTCCCAGAGATGGCAATAGTAGGAATCTGTGCTACTTCTTCGAGTTTTCTATGGAGAGATCTTCTTTCACATCCTGACCTGTGTGGACCGATACCTGGCTGTTGTTCACCCCGTCACCTACCTGGGGCTCAGAAATGTGCGTGGGGTCAGGATCAGAAACATCAGTATTTGTTGTTCTTGGCTGCTGTACTTCGGATCGATGGGTTTGACATTTGTGTATCTGCCTAACCACCCCATCATCCCACTATTCTGTCTTTTGGTCTTCTCCATAATAGTCATATCTTTTTGCAGCCTTTCTGTACTCTATGTTCTGATTCGTCCAGGGCCAGGGGGAGGTAGCGGAAAAAAAGAACAGGTTGACCAAACAAAGCAGAGAGCTTTCCACACCATCGCAGCCATAACTGGAGTGCTGTGGTTATGGTTTATAGGACTCCTTGTTTTCGCTGCTGTGGAGTCTTCAGCACGACTGAGCCATGATGTCGGCTGTGTGGTCATGGTATGTGCAGCTTGGTTTAATATGCCCTGCAGTTTGGTGTCACCTGTGTTGTATCTACTCAGGGCAGGAAAACTGTCATGTTGCTGTTCTAACAATGAGTAAAGACATGGAGTTGATTTCACAAAGTAGATTTGAGAAAATCCGACCTACATACAGGGACGGACTGGGACTAAAAAACGGCCCTGGACTTTGACTAGGCCCGGCCCAAAGCAATCAGCTCGTGGAAACTCGACAACAACAATAATTTAATTTTACAGCTAAAATGTTGAAGTGTAGCTGTTTTAACTACTGTAATCATTAAAAATGTAGCAAGCTGAATATTACTTCCTAACATCATCCCTAGCAGGTAACTCTCTTTCTCCTCTCATGTTCCAAACTTACTTGCCCTGTTTCTGCCTGTGGAACCAGCTCATCTTTCTGTCCCTCATCATCACTGGTGGCATGTTGCTGCATAGCTGTCTGGCTCACTTCTTCACTGCTGGGTCTGCTGCTAACATTTAACTGCGAGGTGCTGCTGCTGGCTGTGCTGCTAAATATTTCAGTTAGTTTGCGACATTTAGCGGCTTCAGTATCTAAATTCCGCGAATTTTTTCGACCCCACCCTCTTCTTTCCGCTTTTTACCCGAGGTCAGCGTTATGCATATTGTTTGTTTGTTTCTATGCTTTTATCTAACGCCTTTGCTGTTGGTTTCTTCCTCCGCTTCCACTTCTTCTTCTCCTTACTTGGCGGCCACGGCCAGTGCAGCTGGCATCCAACTTAAAGGTGCATTGCTGCCACCTACAGTACTGGAGTGTGAAACAGATTAGTGGGGAAACAGGCAATGACTACGTATGTGGCGGTGGTGGGCGGCCCGCCGTCAGTCCCTGGAGTACCGGCCGTTCTGTGATTCTCCAGATCACACAGATGGCCAGTCTGCCCCTGCCTACATATATTATATTACACTAGCATAACGTTTAATATTTGGATAAAATATGAGACTGTAGATGCACATCCACTGCACTTACAACAGTCACAACATTTTTTTTGTGTTAATGTGACCCAGTGTCTCTTTGATCTCTCAAACATGAGGACACAACTTGAGTCCTTACTTTTTGCAATTTTAATAAATAATCCCAATATGTAAAAACAATGATTGCAAGGTTGCAAGCTGAAGCTGGGCAGACACTTTAGATTTTATGAAACCAGCCTTTCTGTACAGACAGATAGATTTTTACCATCTCTCTGTATGGATCAGTCAACTGGTAATGAGTTTATTCAACAAGAGGACTATGTTCTCGACAATGTTGAGATAAAGTGAAAGTCAGCATTACTTTGCCAAATTCAGCAATTGATTCTTTGTTGTTTTTTTAATTGTTCATCCTGAGTACTATAACAATGTAATAGAAGTACAATAGAATCAGTAGTAATATTTAAACTGTTGATAAGGTAGTCAATTCAATTGTATTTATATAGTAGGTTTATTTTATACAGTACGTCAAAGAGCGTTGGTTGGAGAGATGCAATTTCATCTGATTATAGACCAGACTAAAGATTATACAGGAGCTTCAGCTAAAACTGAATTACATGTCAATCAGCCTCTGGCTGGACGGCACCGTTAGATCTGAGTACACACACCTTTTGTTTATGTTTTGAATCCTGTCAAATATTTATTTTAATTTATTCAAACCACAGAGTTAGTTTGAAATAGTTTTGATATAGTTTTGGACTAGTTTAATTGTATGCAACATGATATATATAATACTATATATGTATTATAAAATGATTGTTGACTGAATGACCAAATAAATTTCACAATGGCTATTTTATTTGTAAATGTGTTTGAATGTGTTTTGGTTATTGTCTCACACATATCTTTATCCATGCAGCACATATGATCTTTTTAAATGTTTATTTAACCAGGTGAGTATCACTTAAGTAAAAATATCTTTGCAAGAGAGACCTGATAATCTGATGTAGAGAAGATACATAATGTTGGAGGTTCTTTAATACTTTGGGGTCGCAGTAAAGCTTTGTGATTAAACACGCAGCCTTACTTTAAGCCCTGTGTCAGCATGAGAGATGGGAAAAGAAAATTTGCCTGATGCCATTTATCGTGAAAGCATCAAAAAATATGCATCGGTTTTGCAACTGCTGTTGTTCACATAGTCATCATCACATATGTATCCATTTATATTTGGACTAAAAAATCCTTTAAACAGCAGTTGTCGAGAAACAGCTATTGTTAGTATTTTTGAAAACACTGGAAGGTTAGTGACTGGACACTTTTCACAATTATTCGCCCTGGAGTAAGATGTGGTTGGAGTCTGGGAGGCAAATAGTTGGCTAAGAAAACAACAGTTTTAAGTTTAAGTTTTAAGAGAGCTAGTATTGAGTGTTTTAAGAGGTCAAATTATGTTTTGGGCCTTTTCACATAACTTTATTGTGTTATATTTCTTTTTTGTGCATGAAATAGGTTTGCAAAGTGAAAAAGCCCAAAGAAAACACTGTTGCTGGACTGGCTAAAAACAGCTCAATTGCAGCCCACCCTTTACTTTTGTTACCTGTCTGCGTCCCTATGTTACACAAAGCGAGATGCTTCACTCGGTGGCCAAAACAGAGCAGGTAACACACATGAAAATCGGTGCTGCAGCAATGTGCAGTATGACAAAAATATGGTGTTTTTTTAACCTATTCTGGTTCAACCCCTAAATGAAATAATGAACCTGAAATTAAGCAATATGCCCCACTTTAAGAACCTCGACTTATTTGTATGTTAACGACCACCTGATTATATTTGGTCTGTTTTTTTAATGCTGTAGAAAAATGGTCTTTCAATTCCCCTTTACTGTGGAGTTGGGGGTTAGGGGTTTGTGTGTACGTGTGATTTGGTGATTTAAGAAACAATAATGCTATTAAACTGAATGAATTTTTTAAGTCCCAAATCTACCCATACAAATATTTGCCCCAGAAGTCTGCGATATTTTAACGAAGTTTCGATTACATAAAAAAATGCCATCAGAGGCTATTGCTCATTGAGACAGGCAATCCGCCCTTTATGGTAGGTGTAATATTAACAGGGTTGGACTACCTTAAAAATGTAATCTGGTACAATTACTAGTTACTTGTTTAAAAATCTAATCAGTAACGTAATCCAGGATTACAAACAACAACAAAATAAAAGTAATGTAATCTGATTACTTTTAGTTACTTTTGGATTACTTCAGTACCAATAGCCAAATGAAGACAAGAGAGTATCAAAGATGCATTTTCTGCTATTTTTACAGAAACATAGAATAACAAAATTCTCCATTTCAGAAATCCATGTTTAAATGTTTTTATATGATATACTTTGCTATCCATTAGTATCGACCAAAAACAATTTTGTTTGTAGGTATTTTTAAATATATTTAAAAGTTTGTCATTTGGAAAACCATTTTAAAATGTTAATGATTCATTTTGCACTTCTCTTAATTTAGAGTCCAATGAAAAGATTTCTCAATATGACGCTGCTGAAGCATAGTGTTTCTGGAACTGGGCCCACTGATAACAGTACAAAAAACACATTGATTTTCACTGATTTTTGTGAAACTGGATCATATTTGATGGATAAATATTAGAAATATGGAGAAAAGATATTCTAGTTTTCTCTCTGATGTCCACCTGCTGCTGTGCCTCAACTCTGTGATTCACAGGTTCCTGATGGAATAGCCTTATGTGTTGCTGAAGTTAGTTAACTGCTAAGTTGCAATTATTAGCTCAGGTAGCTGTGCAGTCACTGGTCCAATTAGCTCACTCTGCCTGTACTGGGAGCTCAGAGCACCAGGAGAGTGTTAGTGTTTACCATAGACTGAATGAAGGTGTTAACACCTTTACTCAAGCACTGGAGGTTTTCAGGCCAGGGGTGGAGGGCCCAGCAGGGAATGATGGAGGGTAACAGTGCCTGAATGGGAACCGCAGCCGGGCAAGCAGGCAATGAAACGGTCCTCAGCAGCCTCACAGTGAACATGTCATGAACAGGATGAACACAGACTCAGAGGCCAACAGGGAATCCAGTACTGAGATGATTTAAATAGAGCTTCTTGATGGATAACTTTACTTTTTGCTAAACCGCTAACTGTAGCCTACCTGCTTGTATCTGTGGCTAGTTAGCGTGGTCGGTTAGCCGTGCTGCTAGCAGTTCTATTAGTTTACTCAGCCCCGGGCCCCTAGTATTAGCCCAGCTATAAACAGCCACAATTGTTCAAACTAATTCAAAACACCACCAACATGTTAATATTACAGTGTTATGATAAATACTAACCTCGTGCCTCTTCGAAGGAGCGCTAAAACATCAAATCTTTCACTGTGTGTGCATGTTACTGTACCAATAGGAGGTTCTGTATGTTTATTTTTATGTATCTTCATTCTGTTCGGTTAAACATGGTGTGCCTCAGAGTTCGGGCTTAGGAACTGTTTTATTTTCCTTGTATATGCTTCCACATGGACACATTATCCAGAAACAAGGTGTCTTATTTCATGTTTAGGCTGATGACACACAGATGTACTTGCCCATCAGGATCACAGACCCTGGAATAATGAGTTTACTTACCAACTGCCTCTGTGATGTCAAAAACTGGATGTCTAATGATTTTCTCCAGTTGATCTCAGTCAAAACAGAGATCCTAGTCATTGGGTCTTTGAAAATCACAAAGCAAATACTGTCATCTGCTGGTTCCATGGTGAATTATATTAGGCTTGTTGCAAAGAATACAGTAATTTAAATTCCGAACAGCACACCACAAAACTTGTGTAATCATGCTTTACCAGCTTAGAAATATATCAAAAACTTTTAAGGACACTGAAACAATCTTATATGCTTTTATCTCATCACGTCTAGATTACTGCAACAGCCTTTTAATACGTGCCTGACCCATAGATCTTTTGATCAACATGGCTTCATTACACTGGGTCCCAGTATATTACATTTTACTAGAAACTTACAATTGTCAGAGTCAGAGTCGCAGGCCTCTGGAGCAACTAGAACTAGAAGTGTCTTGCTCAGAGACACATTTGTGGATGTCAGAGTGGGGATTTGAACCCAGGTCTCTCACACCAAAGGCATCTTACTTAAAGGTGTCTTACCCACTGCATTAGCACCACAATTGTCTATTTTACAATAGACACAATTTTTAAAATTTTATTTATCACTTTTAAAGCCCTTTATGGCCTCTCTCCATATTATATCTCTGACCTTTTAATCCCATACGCACCAGCACGTACCTTGAGATCCTCAGGCAGAGGTCTTTTGTTTGTTCCAGAGTCTCGACTGAAAACTACAGGGGACCAAGCATTTGCAGTCATGGCCCAGAGGCTCTGAAACAGCCTGTCCAAGGAAATCAGGCATCTGAGCCAGTGAACTATTTTGAGTCCCTTCTTAAAACATACTTTTTGGAAGTGCCTTGGCTTTCTTTAGTTAATTTTAATTATTTACCTATATTTCTTTTTACTGTATTCATGAGTTTCTTCCTGCTTTTACTGTGTATCTTGTTTGCTGTGTTGTATTTTGTTTGCTCTTGTGAGTGCCTTTTTTTCTTCAGTCTGCATTAAAATACCACAGATACCTACATTTTGCAATATGGTCAGTGGCGGTTCTAAACCAATTAACATTAACCAAATTAACCTGCTTGTCTTATCACTCCAAGACAACATCCTCCTATAAGCGAGGAATCTGTGTGTCTGTATGTAAATTAGCTGTTAAGGTCAGTCGAGATGATGCAGAGGTACAGGGTAATGATGACCCCAGTCATGTTGATGAGGAGGGAGAGAAGGAAGAGGAGGAGCTGCAGTAGGTGCAGCAGCAGGAGGAGGAGGACAGTGACGGGTACTGGGGCAGGGCTGGTTAGGGAATCCTATGTAGAGATGTAATGGATTATTGTCAGTCATATGTATTACTGATGTTCTTATGCATATGTAGTTGTACAGTCAGCACAAGGGAAGCCGAGCCAGAGAGAGGCCTACTCAGAGCGGAACATAAGGGATTAGATTTTTATGCAAACACACACATGCAAGTTTCTCCATTTTATGGGACTGTATTGTAGTTTTTGATTATATTTAACTATTTATTTAAGTATTCACAGTGGGCAAGTAAAGACTACAACCTACCGTAACTGGTCTGCATGGATGGATATGATTATAGACAAGTATTTACTTAGCATTAATAATTGAACATTTTCACAACTGTGGTTTAAATACACATTTTCCCTCTGCTCTGCACCAGCTCCTTTCTAGTACACCTACTTATACTCTCCACCAATTAGTGAACACTTTTGCAAGGCATTGTGTGCATGCTACATTCTTATTAGGGGCTGAGCACCCCTAAAGGTCTGATCCTAGACTCGCCCCCCAAAGTATAAGCCTCAGTTTAGCTGTCAATGTACAGTGTACAGTGACTAAAAAATAGAGACTGCAGCTTTGCAGCTTCTCCAGATTAAAGTCGCGCTACCACATGTAACCCCACACACGACTTGACGATCAGTCGACTAGGTAAGACTTGACAATTCTGATTTACTCCACTATGTACATTCTTAGTCTGGGACACCCCTGGTTGATGTGACACACACAAAAGTCAGAATTCTGACTCAGAACTCTGACTTTAATCTCAGAATTCTGACTTTGTCCTCAGAATTCAAAAAAGAAAAAATTCACATGAGAGCCCTAATCCTCTTCCTGCAGATTGCAATGTTATTTAGCCACATTTCCGTTTGTATCGGTATGTGTGACTCTTTAAACTCATTAAACATGGCACTACTCAAATGGAAAAAAAATAATGGCTGGGGTCCCACATGCTGAAAATGTTTGCATTGGTCCATTATGAAGCCAATCAAGGATATTTGTCACCAAACTGATCTATGTACTATGTACACAGAGTCTGCCTGACAATAATCTATTTGAATAAACACCTGTGTTTGTTGGCAGGTCATTTAAACAAACATAATGGACTAATAAAATGAATGATAGGTATGGACATATCTTAATGTCATGAGTCATTCAAATTCCTAACCCTTTGATGCACAAGCTATGCAAAGCCCTTCTGATCTTGAGGAGGCATAGCTGCTGATATATGTCAGTACTGCTGGTGTCCGAAAGAAATCTGTCAAATTTGAGTTCAGTAATTAACAATATAAACTTACACGAAATCCTGTATTTATGTTTCATCATGCAAAAGGCCCACAGTTCTGCTGCAGTGTGACACATGAGCATCAACACACAGAACATCACACACACACATAAACATCATTATATATTTGGAGCCAGCAGTCAGTGAGTTTTGAGAAACAAGACTAGGACATCCAGAAATAAACACTGTTGACAAGGTGGGTGTTCTTTAATAGTTCATTTATTACCAATTACTATGTCTAAAACGCACAACTATTTAAGTTACACTGCTTTCAAGCACTGTCAATAACAAACTTCAGCTCACTTTTGGTCATTTTAATAGATATTTTAAAGTAAAATTCTACAAGTGTGGTCAGTGTACAGGAAGTGCTTTACAGAAAAATTGCTTTAGAACATGGAATTTTCTCAATCGCTCTCTTTTCTCTTTCTCTACACCTCTTGCCTCCGTCTTTGTCCCTCTAATTTCTTATTCCCTTCAGGTCTTCAACAAAATACAGTAGATATGTCAATTAACTCCTCTTCCGCCTCCAACTCCAGCTATGTTCCAATATACCCGTGCTCCAACTCCAGAGTTAGCAGAAACATCACCCTCTCTGCCACTGTCATAAAATCAATCCTCAACCTGCCTGTCTGCACCTTTGTCCTCTACCTGGGTCTCAAACGATGGCGTCAGCAGCACTCCTTTAAGACAACAAGCCACTCTGACATCTTCACCTACCACATGGCTGCCATGGAGCTGATCTGGGTGTTGAGGACCATCTGCTACATTTTGACCATGTCTGCTAATCTTCCGGAGATGGCAAAAGTAGCAATCAGTGGTACTTTTTTTGTTTTCTGTGGAGAGACTCTCTTTCACGTCCTGACCTGTGTGGACCGATACCTGGCTGTTGTTCACCCCGTCACCTACCTGGGGCTCAGAAATGTGCGTGCGGTCAGGATCAGAAACATCAGCATTGTGTGTGTTTGGCTGCTGAGTTTTGGCTCAGTGGGTTTAACATTAATGTACCTGCCTAAGTACCCCATCATGCCATTGTCCTGCATTTTAGTATTCTCTATAATAGTGGTATCTTTTTGCAGCCGTTCTGTTCTCTGTGTTCTGATTCGTCCAGGGCCAGGGGCAGTAGGTCGGGAAAAGGAGCGGGTCGACCAAACAAAGCAGAGAGCTTTCCACACCATCTCAGCCATAACGGGAGTGCTGTGGTTGTGGTTTGTAGGACTCCTTGTTTCTGCTACTCTTAATAGCTCGGGACTGCTGAGCGACAATGTCAGCTGTGTGGTGATGTCATGTACAAACTGGTTTAATCTGCCCTGCAGTTTGGCGTCACCTCTGCTTTATCTACTCAGGGCAGGAAAACTTTCATGTTGCTCTTTTAACAATGACTAAAAAGTCTGGGATGGAATTTCATTTGAGCAAATTACATTTGAGTACCAGACCTCCATATATTTTATTCGATTAGAATAATTGAATGATTGGATTAAATATGACAAATACAAAATGATTACTGGTTACTGGGATTCAACATGTTGTTTCTCAAAAATGAGAACAGTTGTTCTGTCCAAAACATTTTGAATGCACATTTTTTTTTATAAAAGATGCAAAGCAAACTGGTTAACAGGGCGGGTAATTTCATATTAGGGAGTCTGTTATGTGTCACACGGAGGATGATGTGTTATTGTAGTTATTGTAGCTATAGTGTTTAGACTTGTCCCGAGTCTGACAATATTATTGGACTACAACGCTAATTAGAGGAGTAATCTTTTATGGTGTTGGTAACGTAGTCAAGTCAGTTTTATTGGTATAGTTTTATTTTTAAAAATATAGGATAGGGTGTTGAGGATGTGCATGTACTAGTTTTAGGTGTTTTATTTTAAGTGGTTGGAAAAGCTCTCAAGGTGATTTCTATAGATTTTCTTTGATATCAGAGGTATTTGCTGGGGTTTATTGTGTCATTGCTATTGTGATTTGAGGTGGGTGTTCCTGAGTACTTCCTAGTGTGTGAGGAATACTGAATATTTGCAGTAGCCACAGTTCTCTAAAAGTGCTAGTAGTAGAAGCAGCATCTTATGCTCTTGTACAAACACAGACTTCTTTTACAACTATCATTAACATATATACATTAACCAAAGGCTAGTTATTTGAGTCACTGAATAACAAACGCATAATTAAAAGGAAAGGCAAAATAATGTCAGAAACTAAATATATTATTCCACTGTTAACTTGGTTTGCCTAACCAAAATCATGATCTTTTCCTTACCTCAAACAAGTACTTTTGGTGCCTAATCTTTACCAAAGTGTAATGTTTCACAACTTGCCATTTCAAAATGACGATGTTTTGCAATGTTAATGTTTTATTTTGAAAGTGATGAACATGAAAACTGGACGCTATGTACCTTGTTGCTTCAGCTACAAACACTCTTGCTGGACCGCACCATTAGATCTGAATACACCCTTTTTTAATTATGTTTTGTTAAGTCATCTGAAACGTCAAAACTGTATCTAAATTGACTCTAACCATAGATAAAGATTGGTGTATTGGTAATAGCAATTACAGTAAACCTACTGGTTTTATGTTTTGGACTGGTTTAATTGAATATATAATCACTATATTGTATTTTTTATTATTGTTCTCATGACAGAATAAATGTAACAATTTCTCTTTGTATTTGTAGTTTTGTGTGTTTGATTGTGTTTTGTTTGTGTCATCTTGCACAAATCTTTATCCATGCAGCACATATGATAACCTGATGCAGAGAAAATAACTGATGTTGAAGGTGTTTAAATAGTTAGGGGTGTCAGTAATTATTTGTTTATCGTCACTTCCTGTGCTGCGGAGTAGGAGGCTAGGGGTCACTGTGCAGTTGTGATTTGGTGACTTCACAAATGCTGCTTGTTAATATGAATGAATCTGTTTGGCCCCAAAGTTACCAATGCACTCAATACAAATACTCACAAAATATGTTGAGATCCTTCAATATGGATAGTTTTCACAAACCAAACGACAACAAATGGCTGCCATTAAGGAATCAATGCTTTTTTTAATTGTTAAGTGTGTAAAAAATTAAAGAGATGTACCATACCAGTGAGCAGAAATAAAGGGAGAGAGGTACAGAGCTGCCAGAACTTTTCTCTGCCACCTTCATATCAGGTTCTCTGGATACTACGTGATGCTCACCTGTTCCCGTTACCCCCCGACTGCTAATCTCTTTCTGCAGCAGGGTTGGGAGGATTACTTTAAAAATGTAATCCAGTACAATTAATGATTACTTTTAAAAGTAGCGACGCATGCGTAATTAAATGTAATATAATCCAAGTACCCTAATATGAAAGTAATTTAATCTTCTTACTTTTAGTTAATTTTTGATACACAAATGAAGACAAGAGAGTATTAAAGATGCCTTGTCTCCTCAGTATTTGTTTAGAGAAACATAAAATAATAAAATCCCCCTTTGCCATGAATCAATGTTTAAATGTTTTTATATGATATGGCGCTGTAACGTACCTAACCAATATGGCAGTCTCTGGCCCATCAATGAGAAAAAAACATTGTTTTGTAGGTATCCTTGATAGTATTTTACAGTATGTCAATTCCTGGAAAACAATTTTAAAATGTTGACTCATCCTGTTAAAATTTTATGACTCCGCTCAAGAAAAATGTTTTTGGCATGCAACCAGGGCCAGCCAGGATAATTACTGTACAAAAACGGTAGTTACATATTGTAACTCTGATTCTATGAGTAGAGGCGTAGCCTTCTAAGGCTATCGCTACTGTGTTTACTAGAGTTGAGCTGTAACACCACAGAAATACGACAGTAGCACAGCTGAAACTGACACATGCAGGGAGACAGAAAATCACAGACAGTGTGAATGCCTAAATGAACAGGCGTAGTCTATAATAATGCTTTGATAAAAAGTGTTCTTATCAGCTGTATTAAAATATCACCCTTATTCTTTCAGCTGTGTGCCGTGTGGGCCGTTCTCCCTCACTAATTCTAAATTAACTTCATAAAGCAGTGAAACGGAAAAATACCTTCATGCCATAAAATTTGCTCAAATAATGTTTGAAAGACTGAATCTCAACATTTAGTCTGCTGAAAACTCACCATCCCACCTTTTGCACCCACATCGCACAAGGTGGGAGGAACATGACTACAGTCTCTGTAGTCGGCCTTAGAAAGCTATACTAACCTAAGTAGACAGACTACGTTCATATTAAAATTTAGTATTTCAATACCAAACTGTTCATCATATTCAGCCTCACATAAGAAAAATAAAATCCATTTATTTTAATGGCTGCGTCAGGCTGTGTGAAACGGACTGGCAGCAAATAAAAAATATTAAAGACATTTAAAGGCAGTAAGTAGGCTGATCCTGCTGTCCTGTAAAAACCTGTAGGCAACATTTAATCAGTCTCTGTAGGATCTCCATAGTCAAGAGTTTCTCCACATCACCGCTGCAAACATAAAGCAGCCTATTGGCTGAAACAGTCTGTGGGATTTCCTACAGATGGTGATGTCATTTTCCAGAGAGCTGATTGGTCAGTATGCAGCGTTTTCACAGAGTTAATCTCTTTTCTGGAACATAACCTGCTCGCGAGCAGGTTAACCGTTCATAAAAAAATTAAAAGTTAAAAAGAAAGTTATGTTGAGTATGAAAACTCTTGTTCATTACATTTTACTTCATAATTGCAACCGCATGTGTTGTATTCATTATTGCAAAACTTGTTCTGTATATAATTTGTTTGTTATTGTGATCAAAACCATTGATCTGAAGCTCAGTGCTGATGCTGTCATGTAAATAGTTTTCTAATCAGCAATAAATATAACAATTTCTGATCAAACCATATAAGTTGCATGCTTAAAATAAGATACTGTTAAAGCCCCCCATTTCAAGACAACCCGATCCACTTCCGGGTTAAATCCCGCCCTCTTCCAGGCTACGCCAGATACAGATACAGATAATGCTGTACTCCCTCCTCCCTAGTGTTTACCCCTACGCCCACAGCACTGAATAAAGTTTGTCTACAGGACTCTTAACGTCCTGACCTTGTGTATATACAATGTTGAGACCTGGCCATCAGGGGAAAAGATGTGTGAGCTGGGGACCAGTGTGCTACAGCCCAAGGCATGCCTCACATCGGGAATGGAGGTCCCCTGGCAGGATGAAGCCTGTGCCACAGACGCGGCACACCCAAACGGATGTGGCAGACATCACTAACAGGTAATCTGCTCTTTAGACAGCTCACTGCAGAAGAAAAATGGGAGCTGAGGCCAGGTCTCACCATTGTATATATGTGAGGTGAGGTTGTAAGAGAGGCCCACAACGCAGGTGTGTGTATGGAAGTTTTTCGCAGTGCCACGCATGTGCGTGTAGGGGTAAACCCATTAGCAATAGCCTTAGAAGGGGAAGCCTATACGAAGTAGAATCACAACTTTATTCATTATTTTGCTTTGAAACTGGAAAACTGCCTTTGTGTTTTTACGAGAAACACATAAATAGCAAAGCACTCTGCTTTCCGTTTTATGGGAACTATAAGGCTATATGTCATTTTTCAGTGAAATCACATCACTGCCTTATCATCAATAGGCTCTAACCTCACTTAGAAATGATTTCCCCGTTGCTTGCATCAGCCACTATTCTGCTTTTAACGTGAGGACACCGAATCAGGATGAAGCCCTTTGGAGCAGCTGCAGCAACCAGCTACCTAAGCATGGATCTGCCGCTATATGTGTTCAATTTAGACTTATTGACATTTTACTGACACTCTGGTACACAGCTTCTCCACCTCTCAGTCGCTGTAACTGAGGTGACCCTCATATTATAGAGTTTAAATACTGCAACATAACTGTGCAAGACAACAACACAGAGGAATACCCCTCCACTTTTGTTACAGTAACCTTACTTACTGCAGTCTAACTTTTGTAAAGCTTTTATTATATTCAGTCTAGCTAAGTAACCCATTCATTATCATCCAACACCTTTAGCTGTGCTGACATTGCTGAGCTCCTGGTGAAAGATACACAGATACTAAAGTTGGATACTGAAGGTATTAAATCTGCTAAATGCAGTAATTGTGTTTTCTTTTCTCTGTGTTAAGTCCTAAGTAGCAATCAACATGGTTTAATTTGGTAAACATTACACATCATCATTAAGCTTGTGGATTGCAGTATTTTTTTAGCTACATCTATGTGCTTGTACTTTTATGTGTCACTCATTTAGCTGATTAAACATGGCACAACTCAACTAATTATAATGATAGCTGGGATCACATATACTAAAAATCTTTGCATTGAAGGTCATTGTGCAGCAAATAAAGGATATTTGTCACCAAACTGCTCTTCACACTTTGTACCTAGAGTCTGCGTAGCACTAATCCATTTTAATAAACACTTGTGTTTGTTTGCAAGTCATTTGTATCATGTCAGACATAATGGATAAATAAAATAAATGAGAGGTATTGACATATCTTAACATCATGGCTCATTCAAATCCTTAACCCTTTGATTCACAATCTATGCAAAACTTTTTTATGCTTCTTTTAATGCTATTCTTCTAATGAAGCATAGAAAAAACTGAAAAAAATTGTGTTGCACATGAGCATCACATACACACATCACACACAGAGCACCTCGCACACGCATAATCATCATTATATATTTGGAGTCAGTAGTCAGTCAGTATGGAAAAGCCGGACAAGGACATTCAGAAACAAACACCTGCTGATAAGGTGGGTGTTCTTTAATAACTGAAGGATTATCAGTTAATAAAATGCCCAGCTATTTAAGTTGATCTATTTTTTTTGTTGCTTTAACTGGTTTTCTTGGCACAGAAGAATGGTGACTAACAAACATCAGCTCAGATTTAGTTATTTTCACAGATATTTTAAAGATATAAAGATATTTTCTTCTCCAACTGTATGTTAAATATTAGTTACCAGTGCTCATTCTTTCAAAGTAACCACATAAAAAGAAGTACTGGGTGCCGTAAGAAATCTCTTAGTGTGTTGGTTTGATAGCTGATGCTACTAAAACTATAAAATCTGTCATGTCTCTCCAGGCATGGTAAGTGTACAGTAGTTAGACATAGTGATTTATTGCAAAATTCCTTTAGAAGACAAAATTTAACTTATCCTGACTGTGTCTCAAACCTTCTCTTTTCCATTTCCCTTTCTCTGCACCTCCTACCTGCTTTTTTGTCCCTCTAATTTCTTATTCCCCTCAGGTCTCCAAGTACATACAGTAGATATGTCAATTAACTCCTCTTCTGCCTTCAACTCCAGCTATGTTCAGTTATACTATTGTTCCGACTCCAGAGTTAGCAGTCAACATCACTATGGCTGTCATTGTCATAAGAACTATCCTCACCGTGCCAGTAAGCACCCTCGTCCTCTACCTGGGTCTCCAAGAATGGCAGCAGCAGCACTCCTTTAAAAGAACAAGCCACTCTGACATCTTCACCTAACATGTGGCTGCCATGGAGCTGATCTGGCTGTTGGGGATCATCTGCTATATGTTGGCCACATATGCTAATCTCCCAGAGATGCTAATAGTAGGAATCTCTGTTACATCTTTGGTTTCGTATGGTGACATCCTCTTTCACATCCTGACCTGTGTGGAGCGATACCTGGCTGTTGTTCACCCCGTCACCTACCTGGGGCTAAGAAATGTGCGTGGGGTCAGGATCAGAAACATCAGCATTGGGTGTGTTTGGCTGCTGTGCTTTGGATCGATGGGTTTAACATTTATGTACCTGCCTAAGCACCCCATCATCCCACTGTTGTGTTTTCTGGTAGTCTCCATAATGGTTGTATCTTTTTGCAGCCTTTCTGTTCTCTGTGTTCTGATTCGTCCAGGGCCAGGGGAAGGTAATGGGAAAAAGGAGCGGGTTGACCAAACAAAGCAGAGAGCTTTTCACACCATCGCAGCCATAACAGGAGTGCTGTGGTTGTGGTTTATAGGGCTCCTTGTGTGTTCTTCTCTGGGAACCTCGGCACTGCTGAGCCACAATGACGGCTGTGTGGTGATGACTTCTACAAGCTGGTTTAATCTGCCCTGTAGTTTGATGTCACCTCTGCTGTATCTACTCAGGGCAGGGAAACTGTCATGTTGCTGTTCTAACAAGTAATAGGAAAGTAAATGGATTGGATTTCACTTCAGCAAAGTAAATTTGAGTATCAGGCCTAAATAGATTTTATTTATTAGAATACTCTTAATGGTTGGATTAAATATAAGTAATTCCAAAAATATTGTTTTTTTGTAGGTTACAGGGACTTATAGTGTATTTTTCTCAAAAATGTGTAAACCTTTTAAATTTTTGTGTTCATAGGCATCAACTACTTTAGGTGTTTTGCTTTTAAATGGTTAATGGTGGTTTAAGGTGATTTCTATAGAATGTCTTTGATATTAGAGGTATTCGCTGGGGTGTATTTGCTCTGATGATTTGGGGTGGTGGTTAGTGAGGAATACTGAATGTTTGAAGTAGTCACAGTGAGACTCTGGTACAAACACAGACGTCTTCTACAACCATCATTGAGAAATGTACATCATCTAAAACCATAGGCTTTTAATCGGTGAACAACTAATTAATTAAAAAAAAAAGACACTTCTTTGCTGAGGTTTTTACAGGAGCTTTCAAACTGAAATATATGTCACACACTCTTATTGGAGAGCACCATTACATCTGAATACACACTTTTTTTAATTATGTTTTGTTTAAGTCATCTGAAATGGCAAAACTGTATCTAAATTGACTAAAACCATTGCTGTAAACCTACTGATTGTATGTTTTGGACTAGTTTAATTGTGTATATATTATTACTGTATTGTGTAATATATTATTGTTCCCAATGACAGAATAAATGTCACAATGGTAAGTGTGTGTGTTTGAATGTGTTTTGTTTGTGTCCTCTTTCACAAATCTTCATCTAATAATCATACGATAAAGATGATCAGATTTGATTGATGTGAGAGATGAGAAAGGTGAATAGCCTGGTTATCCATAACATAGGATAGGGTAAATTATCCTTTTTTCTAATTGACTTTTTTTTATTGGAGTGTCTTTTTATATTTCCCTATGCTGCCTTATACTTTTTATGTAAAGCACTTTGAATTGCCTTGTTGCTGAAATGTGCTGTAAAAACAAACTTGCCTTGCCTTTCCTAAGAGTTAGTAGTTGGTAGTGTTAGCTTCCAAATGCTATTGGGGAAATCTTTGGTAATGACCTGGGGCTGTATCACAGAAAGTTCCTATCTTAAGTCTTAAGATATGAAGTTTGGTATTGCAGAAGAAAATCCTAATTAACTTCAGGAATCCTATCTTATTTTACTTCATCCTATCTTATCTCAGGTTAGGAAATCCTAAATACTCAATCCAACATCAGTTAATAACTGTTATGTCTGTTACCTAGCAACCGATGCCACTTTTTCTCATCTTCCGAGCTTCTAATCACTGTTTTTTGGTAGTTTTTTAATGCGGTCTGCCCCTGGATCAGACAACCAGGGAGACCCTGTGTGTCCACATTAGCTGCGGCTAATGACATCTAGCAAATGGATTGCTTGCTGTTGGCCGACCCTTGTCAGTCAGAGCGGACCAGAGCCAGATGCCATTAGCCAGGTGGCTCCTCTGCACCTTGAGCTCAAAGAAACCAGCAGTACACTCTCTGTTCACAGTCAGAGGTTCCTTCACACACACACCCCTCCTCACAGAAACTATGTATGAGCCCATGAGAGCGGTCGTTACGCTTTGTGAACATAGACACCCTGTGCAGATATTGTTCTGAAGGAGTGATCTGCCGGGCAGTGTGCGATGCTGTTCACATTGCGCACGTTCCCTCAGCTGCAAGGTCATGCATAATCACAACATCACTGACACGGCCCTTCTGTGCGTCCTTTGGTTCACAGAAGGCAGGCTGTGTGATATGAGCCCTCAAAGCGAACATTCGGCTTCAAGTGGACAGGATACACACACATAACTCTGCATGTAGTATTCTCCTATTGCTCCGCACATCACGCACATCCTCCCTGGCAGAGCCAAGCTGCGAACTTGTGCGTGTTCATGGCAGCAAAAGGCACTATGGGGGCCGAAGGTCAGGTCTTACTGTTGTATATATACAAGGTGCGGACATAGGAGAGGCCCATGCTGTGGGTGGGCGTGGACAACTTTTCTCAGTGCCGCACACAGGCGCACGTATGGGTAAGCCCAATAGCAATAGCCCTAGAGGGCTGCACCTATATTCATAGAATCTGGAGTTACAGTACGTAACTACTGTTATTAATCCTACAGGCACTTATAGTTAGATAAGGTATAATTAGCCTTTGGCTTACTTCTATTCTTTTTTCTATTAAAAACTACAATGTTTTTGGACCCAGCAGACAGCTCAGCTGCAGCAGAGTCAAACGCAATGGAGGTAGGAAGAGTGAAATGATAGAGACACACCCTGACACAGATGCTGCCAGTTTCTTAATATTGTGGCTCTAATTAACCTTTATTTAGCCTTAGGATAGGAGCAACCTGAGCATGTGTGTTACACACACACACAGATCACACTCAGAAACACACCTTTACACCACACACAAATGCACACTAGCAATACTTTAACAATAGCAATACTTTAACATACATAATTTAATTCAGAAATAATTGAATACCATAAATGATTTTAAAATGTAAAAAACTGTTACACACAAACACACACACCAACTATTACTGCTACAATTATTTATAGTTTTTGCTAGGTATATCCTATTGCCTTATTATCCTTATTATCCTTTTTGCTGTTGTTATTTGGCTACTTGTTTGTACAGCAAACAAACGGCTCAGACTCACAACATATACTCAGATGGACAGCCATTGCTTTTACTGCAAGTGTAAATTTGTAAGTAAGGTGTGTTTGTCAGTCAATTACATTAAATATTACATTACATCTGTCATATTAGATACTGCTTATATTATTTCACCATGTGTATACATACATATGTAGTAAATGCATGAGTCTCTGGGTGTGGACGCGTGGCAGTGTGAGCTGCTGTAGCTACAGTGCCACGGCTGAATGTTTGCCCCTGTCAGCAACTATTGGATTGATTGCCATGATTTTTGGAACACACATTTACGTTCCCTCAGGATGACATGTAATAAATTGAGTGATCTCTTAACTTTTATCCAGCGTTGTCATCGGGTCAAGATATAAATTCACAATACTTTGGTTTATGACTAAATACTTGTAAAAATAAAAAACTAAAACTCTGTGCTTGTACTGTTGTGTATGACTCATTTAATGATTAAACATTACACTGCTCTACTAATAATGATGGCTGGGGTCACATGTTAAAAATATTTGCATTAAAGGTCATTATGCAGCAGTCTGCATGAAATTCATCCCTTTGAATAAACACCTGTGTTTGTTTGCAGGTCATTTGATTCATGTCAAACCTTATGGACAAATAACAAAAGATATGTATGACATATCTTAACGTCACGATTCATTTAAATTCTTAAGTCCTAGATGCAAAGCTATGCAAAACTTTTTGTAATGCTTCTGTTAATGCTATCCTTCAGATGAAAGATGAAATATGTCAGTACTCTGTTTACAGTGTTCTGCAGCAGTGTGACACATGAGCATCACATACACAGAGCAGCTCGCACACGCATAAGCATCATTATATATTTGGAGTCAGCAGTCTGTGAGTTTGGAGAAGCAGGACTAGGACATTCAGGAACAATCACTGCTGATACGGTGGGTCTTTTTTTATCACACTGGTTTCCTTGGCACATAAGAACTGTAAATTTAAAAAAAAAACTTGATAATTTATATATAGTATTTTTTTCTCCAACCATATGTTAAATTTCAGTTAAACGGTTTTATTAATTAACAGTGCTCATTCTGGTGAAAGTAACCACATAAAAGGAAAAACTGGGTGTCGTTTCAGAAAAAGAAAGTGTATTGGTTAGATGGCTGTTGTTACTAAAACTATTAATCAGTGATGTCTGTCCAGGTGTTACAGCACTATCCCTTTAAAAGATGAAATTCTTATCCTGACTGTCTCAGTCCTTCTCTTTCCCTTTCTCTGCACCTCCTGTCTTCTTTTTTGTCCCTCTAATTTCTTCCCCTCAGGTCTTCAACTACATACAGTAGACATGTCAAATAACTCTTCGTCCGCCTCCAACTCCGGCTATGTTCAGTTATACTATTGTTCCGACTCCAGAGTTAGCAGTGACATCACTACGGCTGTCATTGTCATAAGAACTATCCTCACCGTGCCATTAAGCACCCTTGTCGTCTACCTGGGTCTCCAAGAATGGCGGCAGCAGCACTCCTTTAAGAGAACAAGCCACTCTGACATCTTCACCTACCATGTGGCTGCCATGGAGCTGATCTGGCTGTTGGGGTTCATCTGCTACATTTGGGCCATGTCTGCTAATCTCCCAGAGATGCTTATAGTAGGACTCTGTGCTTCTTCTTTGGTTTCGTATGGTGACATCCTCTTTCACATCCTGACCTGTGTGGACCGATACCTGGCTGTTGTTCACCCTGTCACCTACCTGGGGCTCAGAAATGTGCGTGGGGTCAGGATCAGAAACATCAGCATTGGGTGTGTTTGGTTGCTGTGCTTTGGATATGTGGGTTTAACATTAATGTACCTGCCTAGGTACGCCATGATCCCACTGTTCTGTCTTTTGATCTTCTCCATAATAGTCGTATCTTTTTGCAGCCTTTCTGTCCTCTGTGTTCTGATTCGTCCAGGGCCAGTGGGAGGAGGCAGGGGAAAGGAGCGGGTTGACCAAACAAAGCAGAGAGCTTTCCACTCCATCGCAGCCATAACGGGAGTGCTGTGGTTGTGGTTTTTAGGGCTTCTTGTTTCTGCTACTCTGGAAACCTCGGCACTGCTGAGCCACAATGTCAGCTGTGTGGTGATAGCTTCTGTAGCCTGGCTTAATCTGCCCTGCAGTTTGGTGTCACCTCTGCTGTATCTACTCAGGGCAGGGAAACTGTCATGTTGTTGTTCTAATAATAAGTGAAAACATGGTGGATTGGATTCTACTTGAGCAAAGTAAATTTGAATGTCAGACCCACATATATTCTATTGCATTATAATTATCATTATTAATTATCGGATTAAATATGAGATATTCGGAAAAGATTATGCAATACAGTATCTGCACTTACAACAGTCACACCAGGAGTATTTTTGTGTTATAGTGACTCAAAATGGCTATATTTGCTTTCTCTTATTTTTTGCAATGTAAATAAAAGAGGAGGTGGTTGGTGGTCAGCGTTGGGAGGGTTACTTAAAAGAAGGAATCTGGGAAAAATTACTTCTTAAAAAATATAATCAGTAACGTAATCAAAGTACCACAAAAAAATAATAGTAATCTAATTACTTTAAGTTACTTTTGGATTAAGTCAATAAGACAAGAGAGTATTAATGATGCGTTTTCTGCTCAGTGTATTTTTAGAGAAACAATAATATACTGTACATATAACAATAATACAATAATAAAATCTTCCATTCACATGAAATCAAAATCCATGTTTAAAAGTTTGTATGATATGCTTTGCACTATGGCAGTATCTGGCCCATCATTGACAAAAGACTTGTTTTATAGTTATTCCTGATGAAATTTAAAAGTTTGTAATTTGGAAAAGGATTTTAAAATGTTGATGACTCATTCTGCCTTTAATGAAAAGATTTCTCAATGTGATGCTGCTGAAGCATAGTGTTTCTGGGACCAGGGCACATTGATTTATGTACAAAAACACAAATTTTTCACTGATTTTAGTGAAACTAGATCATTTGATGGAGAAATATTAGAAATATGGAGAAAATATTTTTCTAGTTTTCTCTCTTTTGTAGCCCTACTACTCTGCCAAGTGATTCACAGAGTTTCCTGATAGACAGATAACTTTACTTGAAGTTATTTAACAAGCTAACTAGCTGCTGTTATTAGCTCAGTTAGCTGTGCTGTCACTGTTCAGATTAGTTCTGCCCGTACTGTAATTTGATTATGTATCTGTAATTTGATTATGTCTTTACTTTCTGTACTGTAATGGAATACAGTTACTTTTGGATACTTTTTTGTGTCCTGATTATGTCACGCCGTTACATGTGATCCGTTACTCCCCAACCCTGTGTCGTCGGTATTTTAACCCAAACCATGATCTTTTCCTTACGCTGACCTAGTACTTTTGGTGCCTAATCCTAACCAAATTGCAACATTTCACAACTTTAACAATGTGCCATTTCAAAATAACTATATAATTCGCAACGTTAACCTTTTATTTTGAAAGTCTGGAACATGAAAACTGGACATTGCATATTTATTGCATCTCATAACCTCAGAGCATGTTGCATATGTATTGTTGCTAACCGTTGCTAACTTGACCATGAAAAATGACAACAAGGGTGTTAAAAAGCAATGCCCAGGGGTCTTTACCAAGCATCAATATGTGATGAGTCGGGAGTGAGATTGTGTTGGGAGTAGCAGTACTCAGTGGCCCACTGGGAGAGGGACTCTCATACAAATACAGACGACTTCTTCAACTATCATTAAGATATATGTACATCATCAAAAAACATAGACTAGTCATTCGAATCACTGACAAACAAAGAAAGGTAAAATGATGTCAGACAGTAAAGATCACAGTTAACTCTGTGTGCCTTGTTGCCTCCACCCTGACCCGGAGACTGTATTGCTGGAGTGATGCAATTTCATCTGACTATAGACCTGACCGACCTGCTTCAGTGTCAGTTAAACATGCCTGCGGGACAGCACCATTAGATCAAAATAGACACCTTTTTGATTGTTTGTCATCTGAAACTTTAAAATGAATCTTAATTGACACAAATCGTAGATAAAGATTGTTGTATTGGTAATACCCATTACTGTAAACCTACTTATTGTATGTTTAGTAATGTTTTAATTGTGGATATTATTATTTTTTGTGAAATGTATTGTTTTTCTCAATGACAGAATAAATGTCACAAATGGCTCTTCTTATGAGTAATTGTGTGTTTAAATGTGTTTTGATTGTGTCACCTCATCATGTTATGTAAATCTTCATCCAAAGCAGCACATTCATGAACTGGTGAAGAGAAGTTAACTGAATTTGACGGTGTTTAATTAATTAGGGGTGGCAGTGAAGCTTTTTTTTTAGCATTTCCAGTGCTGTAAAGGTGTGATTTGGTGACTTCAGGAACATAACACTAAATATAAATTTGAGGAATAAATTGTAATTAATATACAATGTTGTTCCCCTTCGAGGGGAACTCGAACTGCGTCGGTGACGACACTATGGGAACGCCTTTAGGCGAGGCAGGGCTGAATGTGAATGAAATCACTCCAATCCTATTGGCTTAGGGAGAACGGTAGCATGTGACGGCGTAACCGTGGGCGTATATAAGCACGCCGGCACATAGATACGTTAGCTTTTTTCTATTCAGCAGGCACTTTGGCGTATGTTGTTAGTGAAAGCTCCCACATCCTGAATATGGCTAGCAGATACTCACATGGAGATCGGAAGAGCAGCGTGTCCTCTGAGGCAAACCAGTTCCGCAGATGTGTACCTCCCTGCAAAAGGTTTCTCACGGTAGGAGATTCCCATGAACTGTGTGTTGCTTGTCTGGGCCTGCCGCACGCTACAGCAGCTCTCGAGGGAGCTGGTTGTGGTCATTGCGAGGCCCTCCCCATGCGGGTACTGAGGTCCCGCATGGCACTCTTCTCGGAGGACGGCAGGATACGCTCTCCCCGTGGCTCGGGCCCGGCGGTTGCTGAGGCACATCGCCAGCTTCAGTCTTGGGGATCGCAGCAGGACCTGCTGGAGGATTTTGAGACGGCTGAGGCCCTTTCTCTGCCTTCATCCGCTGAATCCGACTCTCCTCGGCAGACGAGGACCCGGTTCTCAGTGTCTTCTGACCGGGGGCACTCTCCGGCGAGACTTGTGCGCTCTGGCTCTGAGGAGCTAGACGTGCTAGCCGCCCTCGAGGAGGAGGAGGACTTCCGCACGTCGGGCCGACGTCATCAGAGGAGCGACGCGCCCGAGTGTGATGAGCTGCTGGAAGTGGTGACGCGGGCGGTGGCAAAGCTCAGCTTGGATTGGCCACCAGCTAGGCAGAAACCCGACACCAGCAGTAGATTGGATGATCGATTCCTACGGAGCCAGCTAGCACAGCCGCAGCGTCGGCCCCCTGCCATTCTTTCCAGACTTACACAACGAGTTGTGTAAGTCATGGGGAAAGCCCTTCTCTGCTCGGCTGACTACTCCCCAGCTGCGGGAATACAGCAACGTGGCTGAGATTGGAGACCATGGCTACAGCTCCATACCACGGGTGGAGGAGGATCTAGCCTGTTATCTCTCCCCTCGTACGGCATCATCTCTCCACAGGCCAGCGCTGCCCACGAGACCGTGCCGGGTGACGTCAGCGCTGGTTGGGAAAGCGTTCTCTGCAGCAGGACAGGCTGGCGCGAGTCTGCATACGATGGGAGTATTACAGGCTTACCAGGCGGATTTGCTCCAGGAGATGGCGCAGAGGGGAGCCCCCACAGAGGAGGAAATGATAGAGTTAAGGAGAGCCACGGATTTGTCACTCAGGGTGACGAAGGAGACGGCCCGTGCAGTGGGGAGATCCATGTCTGCTCTTGTGGCCACTGAGAGACATTTATGGCTCAATTTATCAGACATCAAGGAGAAAGACAGGAGATTCCTGTTGGATGCTCCTGTCTCCACCACTGGTTTATTTGGCGATGCGGTTAACTCTGTGGTGGACAGGTTTCGGCGGGTGAAGTCGCAGGGCGAGGCCTTCAAGCAATACTTCCCCCGCCGAGCGGGTCCCCGCCCGGGCGGATCAACGAGTGTTTCCCAGCCATCCACCAACACCTATCGCCAGGAGCAAAAACAGTGGCCTCGTGGCCCCCCTCAGGCAGCCTGGGCGCAGGCGACCCGTGGCAACCCTCCCGACAGACAGGACTTAAGAACCGTCATTCAGTCGCTGAGGAGCCAGACGAAAAGGTCCTGACTTTATGCTCCAGCCACGGAGGCCGACTGAGGTCCCCTCCAGAGTGGCCAATAGCGTTGTTTTCCTCGCGCCGGCGCCGGGACGCGCTAACCACCACCGAACCTTCACCGCTCTGCCGACTCCGAGTGGCAGCCGCCGGAGGTTCGGTTCCCAGACTGCGGCTTCTCGGGGTCTTTTTCCTGCCAGTTTGCTTCAGGAGACCATCCGAGACCAGCACGACGCACCGGCCTCCAACCCCGAGGGGTTGGTCCCGCTGGCAGTGTTCGCAGGAGCCTGGCGGGACATATCAGAGATATCCCCTTGGGTCCTGAGCACCGTCACAGTGGGATACAGGCTGCAGTTCCGGGTTCGTCCACCCAGGTTCAACGGGCTGGTCCAGACCGAAGTTCGCCCGGAGCAGCATTCGGTGCTCGGACAGGAAGTATGCACGCTACTGGAGAAAGGGGCTGTAGAGATCGTTTCCCCGCCGGAAAGCGGGTCAGGTTTTTACAGCCGGTACTTCATCGTCCCCAAGAAGGATGGAGGCCTGCGCCCGTTCCTAGATCTGCGGGTCCTGAACCGATCTCTGAGGAGATACAGGTTCAAGATGCTCACCATCCCCGCCATCGTGAGTCACATCCGGTCCGAGGACTGGTTTGTCACCATAGATCTCAAGGATGCGTACTTCCATATCCCCATCCATCCATCCCACAGGAAGTTCCTGAGGTTTGCCTTCGGGGGCGTGGCATACCAGTATCGGGTCCTTCCCTTCGGCCTAGCACTCTCTCCTCGCACCTTCACCAAGTGCATGGATGCAGCACTAACCCCCCTGAGACTACAGGGCATCAGAGTGCTCAATTATATCGACGACTGGCTTATCCTGGCGCAGTCTCGGGACTTGGCGGTCCGGCATCGAGATGTCGTTCTCGCTCATCTTCGTCGTTTAGGGCTGAGGCTCAACGTGAAGAAAAGCGTGTTGGTGCCCACCCAAAGAACACTGTTCGTAGGAGTGGTATGGGACTCAGGAACGATGCAGGCACAGCTGTCTCCAGCACGTATCCAGTCCATTCTGACCACGGTGGAGAGAGTGAAACTGGACCAAGCCATCACAAGGAAACACTTCCAGCGGATATTGGGCCTCATGGCGGCAGCTTCCAGCGTAATACCTTCTGGTCTACTGCACATGAGAGCCCTGCAGTGGTGGCTGAAGACCAAGGGATTCTCCCCGAGGGGAAATCTGTTCCGCCTGATACGTGTCACGCACAGATGTCTTCGTGCACTCAGTGTGGAAGAAGCCTTGGTTCTTGTCCCAGGGACCCAGGTTAGGGGCATCTTGTCGCCGTGTAATCGTCTCGACAGACGCTTCCCTCACTGGGTGGGGCGCGGTCATGGGAGACCGCTCGGCGCACGGGGTCTGGCAGGAGCATCATTCGTCATGGCACATCAACTGCCTCGAGATGCTGGCAGTGTTCCGGGCTCTGAGGAGCTTCCTGCCAGAACTCCAGGGTCACCACGTCCTTGTCAGGACCGACAATACGGCAGTGGTGGCCTATCTGAATCACCAGGGGGTCTGCGTTCACGCCCTCTTTGCAGACTGGCACACCAGATCCTCCTGTGGTCCCGACGGAAGCTTCTGTCCATCAGAGCAATGTTCATTCCGGGACATCAGAATCAGGGAGCAGACTTGCTGTCGAGACAGGGGCTGAGGCCCGGGGAATGGAGACTCCACCCGGAGGTGGTGGAGGCATTGTGCGGAAGGTTCGGGCCCATAGATGTGGATCTGTTTGCGTCTCAAGAGACTACGCACTGTCCCCTGTGGTTTTCCCTGACACCCCGGCCCCACTAGGATTGGACGCCATGGTACACTCGTGGCGAGGCTACGCTCTGTCACGCGTTCTCCCAGTGTCTCTGCTTCCGGGGATCCTGGAGAGGGTCCGTCAGGGCGGTATTCAACTACTGCTAGTAGCGCCCGTTCTGGCCAACCCGGGTGTGGTTCTCGGACTTGCTGGAGCTCCTGGAAGGTCAGCCATGGCAGGTCCCTCTGAGGAGAGACCTGTTGTCCCGGGAGGGGGGCCGGGTTCTCCACCCTCGCCCCGCCCTGTGGCAGCTGTGGGTCTGGCCCTTGAGGGGGCACAGTACCTAGAGGCGGGCCTGGCGACAGGAGCAGTCGAGACACTCCTTAGCTCCAGGGCCCCATCCACCACGGAGGATGTACGGCATCAAATGGAGGGTGTTCTCCACATGGTGCAGAGAACGCAGGCTAGACCCAGTTACCTGCCCGGTGGTTCAGGTACTGGAGTTTCTGCAGGACCGCTTCTCAGCGGGCCTTTCCCCATCCACCCTCAAGGTGTATGTGGCAGCCATATCGGCTTTCCACACCCTTGGTAGGGCTGGGTCTCTGGGAAAGCTCCCGTTGGTGGTTCGATTCCTCCGTGGGACCCGAAGGATGAGACCTGCGACTCGCCCTAGAGTTCCCACCTGGGACCTGGCAGTGGTGCTCGAAGCTCTGGCTGAGGCCCCCTTCGAGCCCCTTGAGTCGGCTGAGGCCAAGTACCTGACCCTTAAGATGGCCTTTCTCCTCGCTATCACTTCTCTGAGGAGGGTGGGGGACCTCCAGGCGCTATCAGTTGCTCCGCAATGCCTGGAGTTTGCCCCGGGGAATAGGAGTGCCATCCTGCACACTTTTCCGGGATACATTCCTAAGGTGCAGTCCAGTGTAAGGGGTCCCGTGGTACTGCAGACGTTTCATCCTCCACCTCATGTGACGGCGGAAGATGAGAGGCTTCATTTGCTCTGCCCTGTCAGAGCTTTGAGTATATTTACTCAGAGGTCCTCTCAATGGAGGAGGGCAGACCAATTGCTGGTGTGTTTCGGGTCCCCCAAGGCTGGGCTCCCCGCTTCCAAACATACAATCAGCAATTGGATCGTGCAGACTATCTCCCTGGCCTATCAGGTGCGCAGATTGCCTTCACCTATGGCCGTAAGGGCTCACTCCACGAGAGGTATGGCAGCCTCCACGGCTCTCCTCTCTGGGGCATCTCTTCAGGAGGTCTGTGATGCAGCTGGCTGGGCCACTCCTCACACCTTCATGAGGTTTTATAGTCTGGACCTTCCCTCCGCACCCGGCACCAGAGCGCTCTCTCTCTAGTCGTGCCCTCAGGTTGCCTGCACGCTAGGGCAGGCGGGGCTTTCGGCGCGGCATAGTGGGTATCTCGTTCCCATAGTGTCGTCACCGACGCAGTTCGAGTTCCCCTCGAAGGGGAACGTCTCGGGTTACGTAGGTAACCCTTGTTCCCCGAGATAGGGGAGCAGACACTGCGCCGGTTCAGCCGCACCTCTCCCCGCCTGGAGTGCCTTGCTTCATAGTAAGAGCTAACGTATCTATGTGCCGGCGTGCTTATATACACCCACGGTTACGCCGTCACATGCTACCGTTCTCCCTAAGCCAATAGGATTGGAGTGATTTCATTCACATTCAGCCCTGCCTCGCCTAAAGGCGTTCCCATAGTGTCGTCACCGACGCAGTGTCTCGTTCCCCTATCTCGGGGAACAAGGGTTACCTACGTAACCCGAGACGTTCATCACATGGTGTGAACAGAGAGTGATACACAACCAAAAGTGTAAATATTTGTAACAAAGGTGGCATTTTTTGAGTTGTTGCTACTTTGCTCCGATTTCTCCTACAATTGTGACATAAAGGTATTCACAACATTAAAAACAGAGCCCCCTTTATTACTTACCGTTATATACATAGAAACCTTACACCCAGCAGCCAGAGCCAGAGAAGGTTTTGAAGAGTGCCTTGTTTGCTGCTCTGATATACAGTTAGTCTAGACAAAAGAATGTGCAGTATTGTTTTAGTATTGTTTCATTAAAGATTTTGAAAGCAAGCAACACCTGGCTCATCTGTCAAAAAATGCTTTTATTCTTCTGTGCATTATTGAAAATAAAAATATTTTGGCAGACTGCACAGCCTGGTAGGAACAGTACTGTAATCGCTTTGTGCTTTGTGCAGTGCATTATTAAATAATTATGATAAATTTACCCTTTAAGGAGGGGGGATTTAGAACAATTTACAACAATATCTAAAAGCTATTAATTGTAATGGAAACATGAATTACAAGGAAAAAGTATTGTTTACAGTGCTTCATTCAGTTCAATGTACATTTTGATTCAAGTAGGCAAGATGTAATTGACGTGGGTAATGTGTTGAACTGATTACCGTGATCTTGATTTTACAGCATAAATCGCGAAGCTATTTGTCAGAGCACCTCACTTACAAAAGGTTAACTTACAGCATGTTTGGATCTAGCTTCCAAACAGCAACAAGGATGACCAAGTGATCAACTCCGTCTTAATTATAACATCATCAGACAATTGCAAAATAAATGTTTGCCTTATGAGAGAGAAGATATGGTCGTCTTGTCTAGACATTCTCAATTCAGTGATATTGCTGGTCTACCTTTACAGCTGTAGGCATGCACTCTAGGCGAACACTTGCTATCAGGGCTAACGTTAACTACCTTTGCACAAATAAGAGGCAGCAACAGCTAATATTATGCTAGGTAGTTGATGAGACGGTTTCTGGCCTATGTTAACAGTATGGCACAACGGCACTTGGCTTTAATAACATTATGCTTGATTTAATGTCACATTGTCAACATTGTAAGATTACGACAAAGACATGCTGAAATCTAATTTGATGCACGGATTCCACAATTACTTAGTATTTACATGAACTAGACATTCTAACAATCACAAAAAATATATTTCAGAGATTTTACTCACTTGATTGTTGATATATCCAGTCCAATGAAACAAGGAGATGTGCTTCCAGGAAGTTCGCAGGTCATATGAGTTCATGGTCAATGGCATTGCGAGGCAAAACAATGGGACCCATTGGCTATATAAATGTGGTCTTTCCAAAGATAAAAAAAACATTTGCAGATGAGAGCTAAACGTGATGTTGGAATTTTACAACCACAGGTCTTACAGGGCTAGGTCTGTAGCAGCATGATTAAGGGAAGGCTCAGTACTCACGTGAGCCAGCCCTAACTATAAGCTTTGGAAAACTCTTATTTCACATTTGTCCTTACCAGTACTCAACACTGCTGTAAATCTCCAAAGGTGTGGGTGAAATGTTGGTGGGATGTAAAATGGTGGGATGGTGGGTGTGATGTCAACAATTACATAATACAGAGGCATGCTTCTAGTACACTGAGTTCTATGTGCGCTGACAGAACATGTGGAACTGTACAGGTCAGCGACTGCACTTCTCAGAACTCTTTAACCTTCTAGAATCCTTGGCAATGTTGAAGAATGAATCTGAGCACTGGCCTGTTTTTCGTTACAGAGACAGAAAGCAGAAACCATTGTGCTTCCAAAAAAAAAAAATGTTTACATTATATTATTGAGGGTATTCTCACAACTGTATAGGATAAATAAATAGACTTCTATTTTTGTCATTGTAGATGATTTCTCCAGAGAAATATATTCACACAAGCATAGGTAGAGAAAGCTGCCCATTAACAGGTTAACAATAGGCTAAAGTTGGCCCATGTCTTTGTCTAAGTATAGTATTTTTTTCATTACCATCGTAGTGAGTGAGTGTGTTTTCAACACATCTTCATTAAAATATATTGTCAGTCAAAATTTGGTTATGTGAGGATTGTTGTGCATATTTGGTATTATCTTAAAACCAAGTATCTACAAGTTTCAAAATGTGTAACTCAAGTGTGACATTAACACTTAATGTGCAATATTCTCTGCTGCAATTCTGCTACTATTTATTCACTAATTTACTAATGTAAATATTGTACATATCCACACTCCTTTATATTTTTCTTTATATTTCATGTTTATACACTTGTATTTATATATTTCTTTATCTACCAACCTTCTATTATTATTTCTATTCCTTTATGCCTTGATGTGCAATGTGTGCATCTGTGACACAAGAATTGCCCCTTGTGGATCAATAAACTATTTCTGATTCTGATTAAACCATTCACTCTGCAGAATGTTTATGCTTTATTACGATGAGTTTGTATTATATTAAAGGTGCGGATCAAAAGACATTGCTGTGATTGCTTACATTCCTGGATAGATAGGCCCGGGTGTAAGAGGGAGAATAGGCAATTATCTGTAAGCATCACCAGGCCTGTGTGTGGGATTAGAGGAGTGTGGGCAATCATCAACAATCAAAAGTAGGGGAGTGTACACAAGAATGTGAAAAACATCACCAAGAAATGGGAGATAATGAACATTTTGTGCCAAGAATAGTAGTTTAAAGGAGCCACATGCAAGAAAAAATGACCTTTCTATGCCAAAAAATAAGAACCAGCCTGGAAAGTTGCTAAAATTCTACTGCAGCAGACATTTGGTAATAAAATATATTGTAAACGTTCTGTAAAGCACTGTGATTGTATAAGCAGAAGTTTCAATCTTTAAAAATAAATTCTCTCATTTGTTCAAGTTTTATTGGTGTCAAATTATGCATCTATGTCTTTTAAAAATGGCCGATTTTAAGACTAGATCATCCAATATGGATCCAGTGGTTGATAATCTAAATTTACAATACTTTGATTTATGAGTAAATACTCAGTAAAATAAAATAAAATAAAAACTAAAACTCTGTGCTTGTACTGTTATGTGTGACTCTTAACTGATTAAACATGACACTGCTCTACTAATAATGATGGCTGGGGTCACACATGCTGAAAATATTTCCATTAAAGGTCATTATGTAGCAAACAAAAAATTTTGCCACAGAACTTCTCTATGTACCATGTACCCAGAGTCTGCATGACACTGATCCATTTGAATAAATACCTGTGTTTCTTTGCAGGTCATTTGAATCTTGTCAAAACTAATGGACAAATAAAATAAATAATAGGTATAGACATATCTTAACGTCACGAGTCATTCAAATTCTTTTGATGCAAAAGCTATGGAAAACTTTTCTAATGCTTATTTTAATGCAGTCCTTAAAACGAAGGACAGCTGCTGAAATATGCCAGTACTCTGTCAAAAAATTCCATGCTGTAATTACCTGTATAGAATTACACAAAATCCTGTTTGTGTTGCATCATGCAAAGAAGCCCACTGTTCTGCAGCAGTGTGACACATGAGCTTCACAGACAGAGCATCTCACACACGCATAAGCATCATTATATATTTGGAGTCAGCAGTCAGTGAGTTCGGAGACGCAGGACAAGGACATTCAGAAACAAACACTGCTGACAAGGTGGGTGTTCTTTAATAAATTAATAATTATCAGTTAATATTTTTAAAATACCCAACAATTAAAGTTGGTCTTTTTTTTCCTCACACTGGTTTCATTGGCACAAAACAAGTGTGAATAACAAACTTCAGCTCACTATTAGTCATTTTCACAGATATTTTACAGATACTTTCTTTTCTCCAACCATATGTTCAATTTCAGTTAAAAGTTTTATTGTATTAATAACAGTGTTCATACCACATTATAAATGAAATGTGTCAGAGAAATGTCTTAGTCTTGCTTAGATGGAAGATTCCTAAAACTTGTAATCAGGTAAGATACAAGGTAGACAAAGTGTTTTACAGCACAATTCCTTTAAAATATGAAATTTAACTTAACCTGACTGTGCCTCAATCACTCTCTTTTCCTTTTACCTTTCTCTGCACCTCTCGTGATTTGTCCCTCTAATTTCTTATTCCCCTCAGATCTCCAACTACATACAATAGATATGTCCATTAACTCCTCTTCCGCCTCCAACTCCAGCTATGTTCAGTTATACCCTTGCTCCGACTCCAGCGTTAGCATTAACATTGCCATGGTCACCACTTTCATAAGAACTACCCTCATCCTCCCTGTCTGCACCCTCGTCCTCTACCTGGGTCTCCAACGTTGGCGGCAGCAGCAGCATTTCTTTAAAACAACAAGCCACTCTGACATTTTCACCTACCAGATGGCTGCCATGGCGCTGATCTGGCCGTTGGGGATCATCTGTTTAATTTTAGCTACATATGCTAATCTCCCAGAGATGTCAACTGTAGGACTCTGTTTTACTGCTTTGGTTTTGTATGGAGAGACACTCTTTCACATCCTGACCTGTGTGGACCGATACCTGGCTGTTGTTCACCCCGTCACCTACCTGGGGCTAAGAAATGTTCGTGGGGTCAGAATCAGAAACATCAGCATTGTGTGTGTTTGGCTGCTATGCTTTGGATTATGTGGGTTTCAACATATATGAACCTGCCTAAGTACCTCATCATCCCATTGGTCTGTCTTTTGGTCTTCTCTATAATAGTTGTATCATTTTGCAGCCTTTCTGTTCTCTGTGCTCTGATTCGTCCAGGGCCAGGGGCAGTAAGTCGGGAAAAGGAGCGGATTGACCAAACAAAGCAAAGAGCTTTCCACACCATCGCCTCCATAATGGGAGTGCTGTGGTTGTGGTTTTTAGGACTCCTTGTTTCAACTACTCTGGGAACTTCGGAACAGCTAAGCCAGAATGTCAGCTGTGTGGTGATGGCATGTACAAATTTGTTTAATCTGCCCTGCAGTTTGGTGTCACCTCTGCTGTATCTGCTCAGGGCAGGAAAACTGACACGCTGCTGTTCTAACAATGAGTAAAGATATGGATTGGATTTCACTTGAGCAAAGGAAATTTTAGTATGTCAGACATATGTGTGTGTGTGTGTGTGTGTGTGTGTGTGTGTATATCAAAATTTTGCTTTGTCTTTTTTGCAATTTTAACGGTTCAGTGTGTAATATTTCTGAGGATCTAGTAACGGAAATGCAATATAATAACTATGTTTTCAGTGGTCTTTAAAGACCTTACGTAATGAACCGTTTTTATAAAATTAGAATGATCCATTTCTATCTACATAACTGCGGGTCCCGTGGCCATGTTGTATCGCCATGTTCTACAGTAGTTGAAAACAGAAAAAAGAGCAGTACAGAGCGCGTTTCGTCGTCTTGTAGAATTCTGGCACTCTAGATGCTTGTCACTATGTTGACTGCGTACATTCAAAGAAGAAAAAGTTATAATATACAGACTCACATCTTGAAGGTCGTGTGTTTGATCCCACGTTGGGTGAAATTTTTTATTTTTCCCTCGCCAACAATTATTATGAATCAACTGTTTTACATGCTCACATTACGGCATGTGCTGACACTTTTGTGTGTTCCAGCGTTTGATCCACATAAGTTACCTACGGACGCTTTTTCGTTTTCACAGTATCCCCAAGCAGATGACATTTTGGGGAGTCATGTTGTCTGACAGCTCGGTGTTTCAAGCAAGCTACAGATTCTTTTCAGTGTCCTTCAGAATTTTTCAAATTAAAAGCCCTTAATTCAACTTTTAAAAAGCATTGCTGCAAAAAACATTCACACGCTTTTATTTTGCAGGCAAAAACCATTAAAGAGGAAGTGATTATGTGAGTAACTACTGCTGTCATGACTGAGATCTATTTCAGCACCGCTATCAAAGTATTTTTTTATTTTATGCAACTAAATGACCATACGCCGACGACCAGATATTATTGCTGGCGAGGGTCCATAATCACCAAGAGAAGTAACATTTCCATTGTCAATGTTTCTGTAAACTTAATCTATTATGTGGTTTATAATCGGCTGTGGTAGAGAAAAATGGACAATGTTACACACTCCTGGCTTACATTTTGTTATCTGTCAGTAGCCAAGTACATAAATTTCATATTATTCCTACCCAATGAAACCTCATTAGGAGCCGGACTTCTTTTTGCCACCAGAAGAGTCGCCCCCTGCTGCATTTTCAATACAATGCAGGTTTCAGAGACTTCCGCATCGGCTTCACATTGTAGACCGGAAGCTTCCCGCTTGGATGCCACTGAATCTTACACACAACTTTAAGAAATTATGCTTATATGCCAAAAAACTTTAAGAATGTTATCTCTGATTACTAGGGTGGTTATTTTGATGTTGGGCAGGCTGTTATGGTTAAGGTGTCACTTGGAGGTTGCTATGCTATTGTAGTTCCTATGGTGTTTATTAGTCTGAAGTCCAACAATGTTATAGGACTACAATGCTATATCGGTGTAATAATCTTTTAAGGTATTTGTATGATAGTCATGTCTCTACACTAAATATTAGTGGTATTGCACATAGCATAGGGTGTTGATCTATTTCTGGGTGTTTTTTTATAGAATTTTTATTGGTGTATTGTTTATTTATGGTGATGATTTGGGGTGGGTGCTACTGAGCACTTGATGGTTGGTGGGGAAAGCTTAATGTTTGCAGTAGTCAAATTCTAGCACTAAGAATGGAGCCTTAGGAAACTCTACAGGTAATTTTTGTTATCTCATGTGTAAATATCTACAGCGACAAAGTAGTCCCTGTCCCTTAAGTAGTATTCATACAAGATAAATACTGTGCCAGAAAGTCCAACCCAGTCTGTCTAGTAGTATGTTGTGATTGACAACAAACCATTCTCACTCCCCAGTCGTCACACAATTGACATGCATTGTCAAGATCCGTTGCTCTAAGTGTATAATGCACTGGGAAGCCCCTTAGTGTCACAGGTATTTGTTTCCTGTGTGAAACAAAAAATTTGCAATGATTGTTTTAAGTGAAGTTACATAGGTTATGTGAGCTACGCAATTTACATTAAGAATGTTTCTTAACTTAAATAAGTTACGTGTTTTAAACCTAACCATGATCTCTTCTAACCCTAAACAAGTAGTTTTGTTTCTTAAACCTAACCAAACTGGCGTTTTAAAATGTTAATAAGGTGTCATTCTCCAATGCTGACTACTAGTTTTATTTTGAAATTCTAAGCAGATGTTGCATATTTTTATTGCTAACTTAACCAGTAGATGATGAATTTATTGTAGCTAACTTGATCAAAGAGCCATAAAAGACAAAAATGATGCTAAAGGTTGCGGTTTGGTTAGGTTTAGGCAACAAAACTCCTTGGTTAAGGTTAGAAAAATATCATGGTTTGAGTTAAAATAACTACATAGTTCAGTTTTCACATGAGTTAATTTATGTCATTTGCGTAACTTATGCAATTTATGTAACTCACATAACCTAAATAAAAATATTTAACGTTGCCGCTACGCGTCCATATGTGATGGGTCAGGGAGTGAGAACGGGTTGGTCCGTACTGTATGTGAACAGTTGGAACTGAGAATGTGTTGACAACATAAAAGGGAAGATAAAATAATTTTGGACACTAAAAGTCATGGTCCACAGAAAAACTCTTTTTGTGCCTGTTTGTCTCCACCAGGATGTATAACAAGACCGGACTCTTGGACTGATGCAATTTCATCTGACTACCATTTTAACATTAATTTTAAAAAAAATGTCATTTATGATAACCAGGTAACTGCTGTATTCATGTATCTGTGTGTTTACTTTTCAAATAAAGACAATTGCCAAAAATGAACGATCCACCGTCATCTACTGCTTTTAGTAGCCAAGCAATGTTGGCCAGTTGTCCAACATTTTGGTTCAGACTGAACAATTTCGACATCTATCCCAGAGTGTTCAAATATTTTGGACATACATTTATGATCTCCAGAGGGTGAACCTTAATGACTTAAATGACCCAATGACATTTCATCTGTCACCACCATGAGGGTCACATTTGTGGATGCCCGCCTGTTTATTATACCTTTATTAAACCAGAAAAAATATTTTTCCAAGAGTGTCCTGGCCAAGGCACGCAATAGTACAATTGCACATTTTTGATGGGAATAAATAATCAGTTACAAGGTCATAAAATATCAGAATGTTCTTAAATATTCACCACAATTCAGCAACAAGGACGATCAAACTGTAATCAGTCTGAACATCTGAAGGCAGAATTGTCAGCCTTCAAGTCATTTAAAAGCAACAGTGAAACAAAGATACAGCCCCCTGTGGGCTACCTGAATTTTGTGTGTCCCTTTACATAAATCATTTCCACAATAAATTGATGCAGAAAAGGCAGAAATTGGTGCAGAAAAAACTCCAGTATGCAGGAACTTAAGTGATTAACACTCAAAATTTTCTGGGGGAGTACCCCCACACCCCCCTGTTCATACTGTCGCACTTTTGTTGTTATATTATTAGAATTACTCACATGACATTATAATTTAGCAACATCAAAATGAGAGTGAATAGTGTTGATGAGAGTTTTGTTATGCCTTATAAGTAGAGGATGTTTACTGTTGCTTTACTGCTTGGTGGAGGGTCAATTATTATGTGAAGATATGAAGTTTTATGGGCTGGGCTTATGGAGATATAAATGGCTCATTCTAAGGTAATAAAAACATTATGATGTATTATGGCCAATATACGCCATTGAAAGCATAGTTATGTATATTAAATTGCATTTCTATCAATAGATCATCACAAATATTAAACACTGAACTTTTGAATTTACAATACCTTGATGTATGACAAAATACTTGCAAAACTAAAAAACTAAATCATTTAATCAACTGATTAAATAAGGCAATGCTCTACAAATAATGATTGGGGTGGGTGGGGGTCACACTTGCTAAAATAGTTGATGTATTGAAGGTCATTATGCAGCAAATCAAGGATATTTGCCACTGCTGTTTGTACCATGTACCCAGAGTCTGCATGACACTGATCCATTTGAATGAACACCTGTGTTTGTCTGCAGGTCATTTGAATCATGTCAAACCTAATGGACAAATATCATTAATGATAGGTATGGACATATCTTAACCTCACGATTCATTCAAATTCAATTCAAGGGTGTTGGTTAGATGGCTGATGTTACTAAAACTATAAATCAATTATGTTTCTACAGGTGTGGTAAGTGTACAGGAGGTAGAAAGTGCTTTATAGCACTGTCACTTTAAAAGATGAAATGTAACTTATCCTAACTGTGTCTCAATCCTTGTCTTTTCCCATTCTTTTTTTTCTATACCTCCTGCCTCCTTTCTTCCCCTAGATATGTCAAATAACTCCTCTTCTGCCTCCAACTCCAGCTATGTTCTGTTATACTATTGTTCTGACTCCAGAGTTAGCAGTAACATCATCATGGCCATGAATATCATTAGAAACGTCCTCACCCTGCCTGTCTGCACCCTTGTCCTCTAGCTTCAGAGCTTCAGCAACAAAGTAAATTATGTGTCATTCAACCTCTCTCTCACACACAGAGAGAGCACACAGGTGCTGTCTGAGCTGGACAGCACTATTAGATCATTAGCGCTTTATGATGTTTTGTTGAAGTCATTTAAATGCTGTCAAAAATTCATCTTAATTGACTCGAACCATAGATAAGGATTGGTGTATTAGTTATTACAGTACATAACAGTAAAGCTGCTTACATTTCTCTTTTTTCCTTTTCTCCTTTTTACATTAAGGTTAAAAAATGGAAAGTTATGTAAAACATGTAACTACTGAATTCATGTATCTGTGCGATCATTTTCCAAATACAGACAATTGCCAAAAAGGAGAGATACATCATCATTTACTGCTTTAGTAGCCATTCTAGCAATGTTGGTCAGGAGTGCAGTGAAATTGTGTACATTAATTGATGATCTCCAGAGGGGGAATATTAATGACTTATGTGATCCAATGACTTTTCATCTGTCACCACCATGACGTTCACATTTGTGGATTTGTGACACAATCTGCAATTAATTTGAATAAACATCTGTGTTTGTTTGCATGCCACTTGAATACTGACAAACGGACTGGACAAATCAAATAAATCATACGTTTTCACATATCTTAATGACACAAGTCAATCAAATTCTTAAGCCTTTAGCACAAGCTATGCAAAATCCTTATTTGAATGCAGCATAGCTGCTGAATTATGTCAGTACTAATGTGTTGTCGGAAAAAACAAAAGGCCAAATTTGCTTGCTCTAATTTACAGTATAGATTTACACAAAATCTGTGTTGCATCACACAATTAAGCCCACACTGCAGCAGTGTGACACATGAGCATCACACACAGAGCATCACTATATATTTGGAGTCAGCAGTCAGTGAGTTTAGAGAAGCAGGAAAAGGACATTCAGAAAATAACACTGCTGACAAGGTGGGTGTTCTTTAATAATATAATCATTAGTTAATATTTCTACAATTCCCAACTATTTCAGCAGGTTTCTTTATTATACACTGAAGGACCATGATTACTAGGGTTGAGCCGGATACTCGGCTGAAACGTATCCGGTACGGATAAAGCATTTTTGCTAATAGAGTCAATATCTGTACTCGGATTGAAAAAAAAATCGTTATTGCGTAGCTGAGTGTGCGCCCTCTCTCTCTCTCTCTCTCTCTCTCTCTCTGCCGGTCATCGGAGATGTTTTTTAAACTGTCAGCTGCTCTACTCAGTTTTTTTTTACTTCACGCACTGAGTGTCTGACACTTTCTTGCCATATTTAAAAAAATATAGGTAGTTGTGGTATAAATTATTTAAAATAGCCTAATATTACAAATTAAGCTACACACACAACCCCTGTCTCCACTGTCAGCAGAGCGTCATATTTTACGATCAAGGATTAAACTGTAACACTACAGAAATATGACAGTAGCACGGCAGAAACTGACACATGCAGGGAGACAGAAAATCGCAGTCAGTGTGAATGTCTAAATGAACAGGCGTAATCTATAATAATGTGTTGATACACAGCCGAGCTGACACACAGCGAAGCTTTCAGCTCTTTCACATTAAAAGACTCGGCTGTTCTCCCTCACTTTAAAAAAGAAACTTGTCGCCACTTCAAAAATGAGATTAATTTATTTAACACACTCAAAGTGTCCAAACATTCGTTCTAAATTAACTTCATAAAGCAGTGAAACGAAAAAATCCCTTCATGCCATAAAATTTGCTCAAATAATGTTTGAAAGACTGAATCTCAACATTTAAGCTGCTGAAAACTCACCATCCCACCTTTTGCGTCCACATCGCAAAAGGTGGGAGGAACATGACTACAGTCTCTGTAGTCGGCCTTAGAAAGCTATACTAACCTAAATAAATAGGTTCATATTAAAATTTAGTATTTCAATACCAAACTGTTCATCATATTCAGCCTCACATAAGAAAAATAAAATCCATTTATTGTAACGGCTGCCAGGCTGTGTGAAACGGACTGGCAGCAAATAAAAAATATTAAGGACATTTAAAGGCAGTAAGTAGGCTGATCCTGCTGTACTGTAAAAACCTGTAGGCAACATTAGCCTGAGGCTTTTAATCAGTCTCTGTAGGATCGCCATAGTCAAGAGTTTCTCCACATCACCGCTGCAACCAGAAAGCAGCCTATTGGCTGAAACAGTCTGTGGGATTTCCTACAGATGGTGATGTCATTTTCCAGAGAGCTGATTGGTCAGTAGGCTGCGTTTTCAGAGAGTTAATCTCTTTTCTGGAACATAACCTGCTCGGAGCAGGTTAACTGTCATAAATTAAATTAAAGTTAAAAAAAGAAAGTCATGTTGAGTATGAAAACTCTTGTTCTCTTGTACAATTTCTGATTAACCCATATCAATTGCATGCTTAAAATAACATACCATTAAAGCCCCGCCCATTCCAAGACAACCCGACCCACTTCCGGGTTAAACCCCGCCCAATCCGAGTACGGATACGGATACAGATAATTCATATGGTTAACAGATACAGATACAGATAATGCTGTACTCGCTCATCCCTAGTGATTACCACTCTTCAGATCAATTTTACACATTTTTTAAACTTTTTCTCCAAGTGTAATAAGTGTGCTGAAGGTAGACAAATTGCTTTACAGCACAATTCCTTTAGAACAGTGGTTCTCAACTTTGTTTGGGCTCGTGCCCCCTGTCCATTATCCAGGTCACCATGCCCCATCAAAAAAGATGGTAATTATTTGCCCTGAATAGTGTTGATAATTATTATAGTTGTTGTTGTTGTTGTTACTATTGTTATTAAAAACTTGAAAAAAACACATAAGTGAATGACAAACAACAATTTTAGGACTTTTCCACGGAACAAAAAGCCATGTAAATAGTTATTAATTATTAAGTGAATGTTCCTCCCACAAACTTTGTGTAAACACCATAGACTATATAAAAGGCACTGGTTAAATTTACACAGTGCCGAGGGTACGAGTCAGCTCTAGCCTGATTGTCAGTTCGCCATGGTAACAACTTGTCAATCATAGATAATCCCGCCCTGAAACAAACTCTGCTTTGTGGTCTATTTTAAAATAAATGGGACCATAATTTACTAAATGAACATCATTTTGCATTGAAGAAGACTTGAAACTAGCGACTGACACCATAAACTCATCAGGAAAATGTTTACTGGGGTAATTATTCAGCTACGAAGTAGGTTTCGTTTTCCCATTATTTCTAATGGAGCTGGAGCTGTAGGTTTAAGGGATTTCCGCATTTGCTTCGTTTTGTAGACCGGTAAACACAGAGTCTGGTTTCTTGAATGGGGCACTTAATACAGTGGTTTTCAAGTATTTAAAAACCCTGCTATTTTGCAAGTTCTCCCACTTAGAAATCATGGAGGGGTCTGAAATTGTCACCGTAGATGCATGTCCACTGTGAGAGACATATTCTAAAAATAAAATCCAGAAATCACAATGTATGATTTTTTAACTATATATTTGTATGATACAGCTGCAAATAAGTATTTATAATATGTTTCTACTGTAGGTCAACCTATTTAATATCATCCCTGCTGAGTCAACACAGATGATTTAGTCTTCCCTTCACTTTTGTTTGTTATTTTTACATAAGTTACTTCTTTAAATGTGATTGTAGCACCTTTTCTCTTTAATGATGAATTAATTCATTTTAATTTAGTATTTAACTCCTGGACTTTAATAGGCTATTTCCTCTGTTTTAACACATTTTCTGCTAATGTTCATGTATTTAGACGGGATAAGTAACGGTAAAATCACCACAAAGTTCAGCACCTCCAATAAAGTGCAGCTCACAGTCCCAAACAGAACAAGATGGCGCCTCAGTTTTTAAGATGTCTTTTTTTTAAAAACTGAAAATCTATATGTCACTTCACTGCTTGGTCACAATGAGACTCAATAAGATTCACAGAGCAAGGTGGGTCCACTTGATTAATCTCACAGCACTCGCTGGTGTCGCATCAGGTGTTGGATGTTAAGTTGCTTTCAGGGGAAGTCCGACAGCAGAATATCCCCTTTGTGAATGTGTAAACACTGCGAAACAAAGGCGTGCACGGTGTATTCCTCAGAGAAATTAATGCTTTTAAGAGCAAGACATTTTTCATGGTAATCGAGATTGTTCCACAGTTTACACAGTAAACGCCATATAAGTGAAATTTTTACAGATGATAGTCTGAGTTCCCAAGTCTCCTAATCCTATCCTAACATTGTCCTAATCTCTGTCTTTTCCCTTTCCTTTTCCTCTACACCTCTTGACTCCTCATTCATCCCTCTAATTTGTTATTCCCCTCAGGTCATCAAATACCGTAGATATGTCAATTAACTCCTCTTCAGCCTCCAACTCCAGCTATGCTCTATTATACCGTTGTTTTGACTCCAGAGTCAGCAGTAACATCATCATGGCCATAGCTGTCGTAAGAACCATCCTCAACCTCCCTATCTGCACCCTCGTCCTCTACCTGGGTCTCCAACGCTGGCGTCAGCAGCGCTCCTTTAAAACAACAAGCCACTCTGACATCTTCACCTACCACATGGCTGCCATGGAGCTGATCTGGCTGTTGAGGTCCATCTGCTACATGTTGGGAACATATGCTAATCTCCCAGAGACAGCAAAAGTAGCAATTTGTGCAACTTTTTTGGTTTTCTGTGGAGAGACTCTCTTTCACATCCTGACCTGTGTGGACCGATACCTGGCTGTTGTTCACCCCGTCACCTACCTGGGGCTAAGAAATGTGCGTGGGGTCAGAATCAGAAACATCAGCATTGGCTGTGTTTGGCTGCTGAGCTTTGGATCGTTGGGTTTAACATTCATGTACCTGCCTGAGTACCCCATCATCCCATTGTTCTGTCTTTTGGTTTTCTCAATAATGGTTGTTTCCTTTTGCAGCCTTTCTGTTCTCTGTGTTCTGATTCGTCCAGGGCCAGGGGAAGGAGACAGAGATAAAGAGCGGGTTGACCAAAGAAAACAGAGAGCTTTCCACACCATCACAGCCATAACGGGAGTGCTGTGGTTGTGGTTTGTAGGGCTTCTCGTTTCTGCTTCTCTGGACAGCTCTGCACTGCTGAGCCACAATATTGGCTGTGTGTTGATGACATGTACAAGATGGTTTAATCTGCCCTGCAGTTTGGTGTCACCGTTACTGTATCTACTCAGGTCAGGAAAAGTGACATGTTGCTGTTCTAACAATGAGTAAAGACATGGATTTGATTTCACATAAGCACAGTGAATTTGAGTGTATCAGAGCTATATATATTCTTTTAAATTAATGTACTTTTATGATTAAATATGATGAATTCCAAAAATCATAGCTATGTCTTCACTTACAACAGTCACACCTGGTTTTTTTGTGTTACTGGGAATCAAAATCCTGCTTTCTCAAAAATAGGGACAATTTTTTAGCCATATACGCAATTTTGTGTTGGTAGAGTAGTCAAACCAATTGAATATCTAAATATTAGTTATATTTATTTGATAGAGTGTTGATTTGCTTTTTGGGGTGTTTTTCTTGTTGAGTGGTTGCTATGTCTTTTAGGATAGTTTTTAAAAAAAAATGTATAGGTGTATTGTGTATTTAGGATGATGATTTGGGGTGGGTGCTACTCAGCACTTAATGGATGGTGGGGAATACTGAATGTTTGCAGTAGTCACATTCTAGCAGTAATAATGGAGCTGGGGGAAACTCCACAAGTATACAAGTCATTGTTAGCTTGCATGTGTTATGTGTTATGCTGTTTTTATATGAGTTTACTACTGTGTTAGAAAGTACCACCCAGTTTTCCAGTCGTCATAGCAATATTTTGTGTATTCCACAATAACCTATTCTCACTCCCAGAACCATTACTGCCAGTTTGTAATGCACAGGGAAGTCCCTTAGCGTCAAGGGGATTTGTTTTCTGCGTGAAACAATAAATTAGCAATGCTTGTTTTCAGTTAAGTTCTGTAGGTTACTTAACGTTATTTAACTTAATGTTATTTAACTTAGATGAGTTACATTTTTTCAAACCCAACCATGATCCCTTCTAACCCTACACAAGTTAGTTTTGTTGCCTATACCTAACCAAACTGCAGCGTTTTACAATGTCAATAATGTGTCATTCTACAACATTAACCACTAGCAGTGTAAGTAGTTACTAGTTTATAGTTGTTTTTTGTTAAAGTTGCTCAACACTTTCTGCTTTCTCAAAAATGAGGACACAATTGAGTCCCAATTTTCAATAAAAGATGCTGATATGCAAAAGAAAACCATCCATCCATCCATAGTCAAGCTGGAGCCAATCCCAGCTGACATAGGGCGAGAGGCCGGGTACACCCTGGCCAGGTCACCAGTCCATCGCAGGGCAAAACAAAACCTTTAGGAAATTTCATGCTGGTTACCAGGGCGTTTACTATAGCATTATGCAATATTGCATGGTGTTTTGCTGGTGGTTAAGGCTTTTATTCACATTTACTCATTTAGCTGACGCTTTTATCCAAAGCAACTATACATGTCAGAGGTTGCACGCCTCTGGAGCAACTAGGGGTTAAGTATCTTGCTCAGGGACACATTGGTGGATGGGTTACAGTGGGGAGTTGAACCCGGGTATCTTACACCAAAGGCATGTGTCTTATCCATTGCACCATAATCACCCCATATATATTTATAGTGAATTCTATAATTTCAACTTATAGTGATTTCAACTAAATTCTAGGTTTACTGCCCTCTATTCATAGTTTTCACGTGATGCCACACTCCAATGAAAACGCTCTCTTAGAGGGCAAAAAGACATTAATTTCCGTTGCCTGCCAACCAAGTGGTACACTGTTACTTTGAGTTTGTTACTTTTTGCTTTGCCAAAATGCTGGATGGTTGTTGTGCTTTCGGATTTACTAATCGAGGAGACAAGCCTGAGCTGTGTCAGGTGAGTGATTCCCCAGACGGTAAAAGTAAACATTACTGCAGTCGAGTGGTGGCAGGGACCTGGCGGGTATTAACGGCAAAAATGCGGCAGCAGATGCTGTAACATTATATGGATCAGATATGCCCAACACTTGCAGCTTGTGTTCATATTTTTCTTTTTCTTAAGTTGAAAGGCGATCCAAATAAAATTTGACTGCTTTTGTGGCGTCTCTAAGGAGGAGTCGCAGTGTGAGCTGCTATGTTGGTTGTTGTTTTGCCCTCCAGGTCACTGCGCATGTCACGTGACTGAAAACTATGAATTGAGCAAAGTTTCACTATTAACTAGTGTACTGCAGTGCCTCCTGCTGGTCAATTAGAAACAGTAGTGGTAAAACGTGATTTCCACAATGCCAAGAAAGCCAGGTGGACAGAGGATCGCTGTTGCCTTCTCCTACTGTAATCTTAATTTGTAAATTATCGCCTTGGACACAATTTGTCGGTGACAATTCAGTGCATCATTCAGTTGACATGCTTTTGTTTTGTAAAAAGAAAAAAAACCTGAACACTAGGTAGGATTTGAACATTGGTATCTAGCGTACCTGGGAGTGGTTAGCACAACAATTGTGCAATGTTTTTTTTTTTCCAGTTGTGTCTTACTTACTTACCATTTGTGCTTTTGTTACAGTTTTACAGAATATGATTCTTTAGACAGCCGAAATTGTTTAAACTTTTTTACTTACCGGACCAAAGTGCAAGTGACAGAGTTTAAAAAATAAATGTTGATGATTGTCTGGCAAAGGTTTCAGTCACTTGTATATGTTACTTTTTAGCTAACGTTAGCATAACAGAAACGCAACGTTAACTGGCCTGCCTCCACATCCCAGAGCACTGTTGTAAATAAAAGTTCATAGCACTCCGAAGAAAGCTGTGTTATCTCAAATTTGTAAATTATGTTAATTTATTTATTTTGCCCCGTTACTTTCAAATTCATATCACCTCCTAGAATTTTCCATTAATGGCTATGTGTGGATGTGGATGTGGAGAAGGAGGGTCTTACCATAAGACCCACAAACGGAGAAGCAAAACATGATATATCAACCCATGCAATACGGAGTTTGATGAGTCTCTCCCCCGCGACTAGCTCGGATACACGTTTCTTTTTGTTTAATTTGCTTGAAAGTACCCAGCGAGCAAAAACTAGTCTAGAACACGTCTAAAAGACGTAATTGTTAGACATCCAGAAGACGTCCTCACAGGAGCCAGAATGAAAGTTTTTTATACGTCTTTTCAGGACGTTGTTTAGACGTCAATTAAAGACATGCTACAGACGTAATTGTTAGACATCCAGAAGACGTCCTCGCAGGAGCCAGAATGAAGCGTTTTATATCGTCTTTTCAGGACGTTGTTTAGACGTCAATTAAAGACAGGCTACAGACGTAATTGTTAGACATCCAGAAGACGTCCTCACAGGAGCCAGAATGAACGTTTTTATACGTCTTTTCAGGACGTTGTTTAGACGTCAATTAAAGACAGGCTACAGACGTAATTGTTAGACATCCAGAAGACGTCCTCACAGGAGCCAGAATGAAAGTTTCTTATACGTCTTTTCAGAACGTTGTTTAGACATCAATTAAAGACGTGCTAAAGACGTAATTGTGTAGACATCTAAAGGCAGAATAAATATTAGACACGTTTTCTTTAGTAGAAATGTCAAAGACTGTTAAAGACCCATACTGACATGAAAATCCTATCTGTGAATATTTGCTAGGATCCAACTTTAAAAAATGTTTACTTCAAAATAGTGGCAGTGCGTTCTTACTCATATTTAATGGTTGTCTTGTCATTAAACTGCAGACACAGATCTAAATTAGATTTGAAAGAATATTGATAATATTGAATATTCAATTGAATAACTGTGTAGTATACTAGTCTTGCATTTTTATATCTTATCAATATAATTTTAATAAACTGCCTATTTTCCTGTAAACCAAACTGATCACTCGAAGAAATCAATTATTTAAATCTCAAAATATATTTTTATTACTAATTTTACCCAAACTTAAAACCAGAACAGTAAAGTATAAATTAACACAATAAAAGGTATTACTGCCAGAACAGTAAAGTTATAAATAAAAAAGTACTATAAAATGTTAAGTAAACAATTAACAAAACAATTAACAAAATGTGGCTGCTATTTCTAATTAGGTCCACAATATATTTATTTGTAGCCACCACCCCCGACTCTCCCGGGAGCATGTTTCAAATGATCGGCTGCAGCAGACTTTATCTGGGCCTCTGTAGCAGCTGGGTCCCATTTCATGACAGCAGCTAAAATCAAAGCAAAAAAATCCACATGTAAAATAAATAACAAACACCACTGTTATGGTCTAGCTTGCAGCAGAGATACATACATAGATGAAAATTTGAGTACTCAAAACAATTAAATGAAATAGTTATTAAATCAAGTCAAATGACATCAAACCTGATATTCAGCATTCCACACACACACATACATATTACACACTTTTTTTAAAAATTGCCATAAGCTTACCTTTTATTGCTGAAAACAATTTCTTGTCTTCAATTCCAATTTTATCCTTTTTGCCCTTCCCCTTCATATTAAAAAAGGTCATCAGCTGATTGGTGAAGAGCCTAAATCCAATCCAAGACAAAAATAATATGCAATTATTACTCACACACACACACGTAACATGATTGTCCATGCATGGTGACCGCAGGCTGCGTTTCTCATATAAGTTGAATTTTTTCGGCAGGAATTCAAAATAAATGACAAAAAACAAACAGCGATTTTGATAGAGCATTGGCATTATGCACAGCCATACTATTTTTACCTTCGCTTGAAAACAACACTATACAATATAACCATACAGATCTCACATCAGACCTTTTGCTTGTCTGAGATGGACATAGGGCTGCATAAATTAGCCATCTTCAGCCTTACTGTCGTTCACTGTGCACAGTCCTGCTCCTTCAAACATCAACTAAACCAAACCCCCAAATCAACCACCAAATGAAAACAAAATGGGGACAAGAAAACCAAAGCAGAGCTGAACTAACATGAAAAACGGTTCTGGTCAAATGTCTAAAGACCTGTGTCTGTTAAGTTAATGTGTAAATAAATACCTGTCCATCACTTTGTGCGTGCAGTCCTTCACATCTTTCCCCCCGACTCTTGCCAGCTGACAAACCTATAATAAAAAAAAAACACATGCAAATATATCAAGGGTAACAAATTGAGAACATTGTACAGATAGAGAAAAAAGTTCAACCAGTGTGGTCCAATTGTTTGCTGCCCTCAAAAACTGTCAATTTTGACAATTATATGTAGTCTTGAGATAATTGAATGATTTATTTAACTCTAATATCACATATTTTCCAACACATTGTATCAGCTGGTAAAATACTAAATTCAGATAGAATTTGCTAGAACAATATTGAAATGTATCAATATGATCTGTATTACTGTGTTTCATATATCTTCTGGCACAAAATGCCGACTGCAGTCAGTGGTGTGTCTCCTTATAACAAAATTAACATGCCTAATCTTTCGGACCCGAATCACCCCGACTAACTCGCAGCTTGGCACACAACAAAAACTCCTGCTGTTCGAATCTTAAGTTACCTAAGAAATCACCTACCGCTGCAGATGTGTATTGAAGTGAAAAGCGGAAATGATTAGACCTGTTTTACGGTTAGAACGCTTAGCGTTCTGTATAAACACCCTATTGGAAGAGGTTGAAATTTTTTTACCAAGGTTTCAAATTTGGTTTTCTCCAGAAGAGAAGCCTCCTCCCTCTCGAACTCTTCCAAGGTGTCAATCTTGCTTATATCAATCCCAGAGTTAGGTATGCTCCTCTGGAGTTTTTTGACCTCATCAGTGAGAGTCACCAGCTTTGTTAGCACAATTTTCTGGAATTCTGGCAATAATGAGAAATTAAGAAAAAAATGATTACTCACTATAATCATGGTTCTCTGGTACAGCAAGGCATTTCAGCCTTTCAGTAAAAGAGTGCTCTCTAGCAATCCCAGAAAAATAAAAGACTATTCAATTAGTTACTTAACACTTTATTCAACAAGGAAACCTTAACCCTGTATTTGACAAATCAGTTTCATTAAAGAACAATTTTATTAAGAGATAGTTCTACACCAAATGTCATAAATGCCAAGATGAAAACCTGAAGTCTGATTTACCAAACAGTTACAAAGAGAATGCAATGTTAAAATAATAAATAAGTAATTAGTCTGGGTTTCACATGAAAATATTCTTGTACTTACTCGCTTCTGACAGGGGGAATGTGGTTGGCACAGCCCTATTGTAAATGGGCCTTGCATGTGAAAGACCTAAGCAGGAAAGAAAAAAGTGTGTGAAGCAATCAATATATTTAGAACATATGTGCAATGTGCCTCATTGAGTGATACAACCAATGACATTCACCATCTATGGACCTGCTCTCCACGGCTTGGGACCTGGGTACACCTGAGAAACCCAAACCACCAACATTAGTCAGTCCAGTAGCAATAGTATTCCTCATGCTAATACGATATTCAATAAGACCAGCCACATGTAACTGGCAATACTCACAACTACTTGAACTGTCCCAGCCCATGGACCTGGATGAACCTGTGCAACCCAAATGTATCCATTATCAATAGTGATAATGACCTATGCTGATTTGATATTCATTAAGACAAGCCAAATGTAACTGGCAATATACTCACGACCACTTGAACTGTCCCGGCCCACGGACCTAGACCTGGACCTGGACGAACCTGTGCAACCCAAATGTATCCATTATCAATAGTGATAATGACCTATGCTGATTTGATATTCATTAAGACAAGCCAAATGTAACTGGCAATATACTCACGACCACTTGAACTGTCCCGGCCCACGGACCTAGACCTGGACCTGGACGAACCTGTGCAACCCAAACCAATAGTCAATAGTGTTAGTTGCCTGCATCCTGATTGATAATCTAACAATGAAATGTTAAACTTACCACTAGTTGACCTGTCGCGGCCCACAGACCTGGCTGAACCTAAACAACGCAGAGCAGAAACTTCAGTCAGTCATGATCAATAGTCCTAGTAACCTGCCTGCAATATTCAGCAATGAAATGTATAAACTCACCACTAGTTGACCTGTCGCGGCCCGTAGACCTGGCTGAACCTAAACAACGCAGAGCAGAAACTTCAGTCAGTCATGATCAATAGTCCTAGTGACCTGCCTGCAATATTCAGCAATGAAATGTTAAACTCACCACTAGTTGACCTGTCGCGGCCCGTAGACCTGGGTGAACCTAAACAACGCAGAGCAGAAACTTCAGTCAGTCATGATCAATAGTCCTAGTGACCTGCCTGCAATATTCAGCAATGAAATGTTAAACTCACCACTAGTTGACCTGTCGCGGCCCGTAGACCTGGGTGAACCTAAACAACGCAGAGCAGAAACTTCAGTCAGTCATGATCAATAGTCCTAGTGACCTGCCTGCAATATTCAGCAATGAAATGTTAAACTCACCACTAGTTGACCTGTCGCGGCCCACAGGCCTGGCTGAACCTAAACAACATGAGCAGAAACTTCAGTCAGTCATGATCAATAGTCCTAGTGACCTGCCTGCAATATTCAGCAATGAAATGTTAAACTCACCACTAGTTGACCTGTCGCGGCCCACAGGCCTGGCTGAACCTAAACAACGCAGAGCAGAAACTTCAGTCAGTCATGATCAATAGTCCTAGTGACCTGCCTGCAATATTCAGCAATGAAATGTATAAACTCACCACTAGTTGACCTGTCGCGCCCGCAGAGCCTGGCTGAACCTAAACAACATAGAGCAGAAACTTCAGTCAGTCATGATCAATAGTCCTAGTGACCTGCCTGCAATATTCAGCAATGAAATGTATAAACTCACCACTAGTTGACCTGTCGCGGCCCGCAGGCCTGGCTGAACCTAAACAACGCAGAGCAGAAACTTCAGTCAGTCATGATCAATAGTCCTAGTGACCTCCTGCAATATTCAGCAATGAAATGTTAAACTCACCACTAGTTGACCTGTCGCGGCCCGCAGGCCTGGCTGAACCTAAACAACGCAGAGCAGAAACTTCAGTCAGTCATGATCAATAGTCCTAGTGACCTGCCTGCAATATTCAGCAATGAAATGTATAAACTCACCACTAGTTGACCTGTCGCGGCCCGCAGGCCTGGCTGAACCTAAGCAAAAATGTCAGTCAGTCTTGATCAGTAGTAGGGCTGCACAACTAATCGCATTTTTATCAAAATGGCAATATGAACTAGTGCAATATCCAAATCACAGGGGGCCGGGGCAGGGGGCGCAATATTTGTTAAAGACAAAATATGTGTTATACCATTCTAAAATAAAGTATTGTGATGCTGCAGAGACATCCTGGCCTAAAAATGGTATCCTACAGTGTAAAGGGAAAATCTTTGTTTGGTACAGATCCTCCTCCTCCTCCTCCAAAAATAATAAAAATATTTTAAATATTTTACAATGAAAATAATGATACAAAAATGATCATTCCCTCCAATATCACAATTGCAATATCAGTCAAAAAAATTGCAATTAGATATTTTTCCCTAATATCTTGTGATCACAGTAGTGATTACCTGCATGCTGATTTGGTATCGTAACAATACAAAGTAAACTCATCACCAGGGCAGTTGGAACGAATTCTTAATGTCAAATATAATTTGAATAGTAAAAAACAACAGTACTATTTAAATCCTAAAATTACAAAATGCTTTGCTCATGTCACGTTTGATGAATAATTCAAGTTAGCAAGAGTGAGAAACACAAGGCAATGTGAGGTCTTTAGATGTACCGAGTAACATTAGTACAGGAGGAGTGACAGGCTGCGGGATTCGTAAGGATGGGAAATAGCTTCAACATTAACTTTAAAATAGTCATCCACCGAGCCAAAATGCTTGTTATCATTAGTCAGCTAATTATTTTTTCCTCACTACATTGCGACTTAAAGAAGCTAAGCTGGGAGCTTCATGGAGACAGCTAAAGTTAATGTTAGCTGCCCTACAGCTGTCAGTTAGCTTCGTATTCATATATTTTATATATACTTCATATATTACCGAATAGCTGTATTCTCAGTAACATCACAATCAGCAAGAAACAGGTTGGGTATTAACTCACTAAAATGGTATGACTTATAAATGGTTGCATTTCGGTTATGTAAACTATTCTGTAAAATAACAAATCTTTGAACATTTGTTTGCCGAACTCTCTCCAGCTCTTTTGTTACTATTTGAGACACTTTCATAACAGCTATTGCTAGTTTTTAACACTATTGTTAATTTATGACAAATCTTTTCTGCTGTGCTTTCGAACATGCTGTAATTGTGCTAACTGAGCACCAGCCTTTACAAGAGAGCCGCTTCAATACACTTGTTAGATAATGTTTCATTACCGGGTTAACAATGCATTATAGTGAACAGGCTGCATTTGAGCAATAAATATTTGATTATTAAAATAAAAATGAAATTTGAATGGTTTTAAATTGGAAGATTGACAGCTCTACTCACCACTATTTGATCTGTCACGGCCCACTGACAACAAAGACAGACATAGTTTAATACAATCACAAATAACTTAAAATTTTAATCTGGTTAAAATGTGCATAGTCATCTTAGCTACAACTCACCATTCTTTGAAATTTTGATTGGTGGGGTGGGAAAGACCGGAATTATAGGACTGGCATCTTATAAGTGAATAAGGGATATAAAACAAATTAACCTACAGTTTACTTTTGTTTTGTTTTTTTTGTTATTAAGCACAGGCAACGTTTCAATGCACTTTAAATTAATGTCACAAGAAACATTTCTCTACCTCCTTTCTTCTCTTCTTTATCCTCCCCCTCAGCAGACGCCTCAGACAGGTCAGATCCTTTGAATATTAAAACACGTTACAGTTGACCGTTCGCAAAGACCCCCCCCCCCCTTAGTTACTGTCGCCAAGTACCAACAAGCTACGCCGCTCTCATGTTCTCACACAGTGAAAAACACATCGCAGAGCAGAGAGGAGACTGACAACACGCTGACAGACAGGACAGACCAGGTTACTTTTGATATTAAACATATTACGTAAACAAAGTCTCACCTTACACATTTGGTCATTTTTTTAAATAAATGTAAACAATACATTACACAATACTATAAGTTTATCAAGCGACGAGAATACTTTTTGTCTCGCCATGCGTCGTGGAAATCTCTTGAACTCTCGTCTCAGGCCCACAAGGAAGAAAAGGAATAGTCGGATAAAATCGCTATTTTTGTTGTTTTTCTGCACAAACAGTATTCTCGTCGCTTGATAAACTTATAGTTGAGCCAGTCACATGGAATATTTAAACATTTCCTTCAATGACTTTCTGGGCCGTCAAGTTTCAATCCCTTAGGAAGCCTATGTAGGAGTGATCCAGCTCTCAAATTTAATCAAAAATATCTTCATTTGTGTTCCGAAGATGAACGAAGGTCTTACGGGGTTGGTACAGCATGGGGGTGAGTAATTAATGACTTAATTTTCACTTTTGGGTGAACTATCCCCTTACTGTGTTGTGACAGATCGCTGTAGAGCATCAGTTAAAGCTGCTCGTGAACCGAATGAATGAACATGAATGAACATCAAAAGGAATGTTGTTTTAACTGCGGAAAGGCGTCAGTACACTCAGTTTCTCAAGTTCAAATCATCCCATGTTAATCTACTATCTCTCTTGACTGCTTTGTCGGAGAAAAAGGCGGATGGCGAAGTATGATTGGTCAGATCACCGATCAATCAAGCTCCCTGCGAAGGGTCAATTGTAACATTGCATGTTTTCACTATTGAACCAATGATGGGGACATACCTTCAACAAAATCTTCAAAAGTTTTAGTTTTTTTCTTTCTCTTTTGCACTACAACCTCTCCGTCTTCATCTTCACATTGTTCAGCATGGCTGGTTTGATCATATTCCTCACACTCATGGAGACTTTCTACAAAGACAGCATGCATGTCATCAAAGCTTATATCAATGTATAATCACATTACTTCTCAGATTTGTATCAAAATATAAGAGCTTACCTGCGGTAAATTTCACTTTCACCAATGGGAAAGTTTCCCAATCCTCCTTAGGAGCCACATGGTTTTTCGAAACAATATTTTGCCCTCGTCTTGGGCCATCGAAGGGTTTTTTCAGCTACGTTAACCCAGGCATCAGGGATGGTCCCTTCCATTTCCTTCCCATTTTCATTCCAAACGGCTCTGACAAAAAGCATAACCTGCAACAAAAAATATTATATAATGAATGTTTTTATATATATATATATATATATATATATACACAAATAACAAGCCTACAGTAATGTAAAGATGTCAATATTTAAAAAAATAAATAAATATTATTTTAATTTGAAAACAGTGCATTTAGTTGTTGCTTGTTTCTAGATTGAGCTGAGAAATACACATTTCATATATATACATACCCAGTATATACCCAATGCACTTTATGACTTGCCAATCTTCAACATGAATGTTCAATGCCATGCCGTAGAGGAATCATGACAGAGCCATTGTTGAAAGATAGACAGGCTACTTTTCGTCCGAGGTCTTTTTCCTTGACTTCTTTTCTTTGAAATCTATGGCCATTCCCTATGTAAGCAATGTTCAAGAGCTTTGACGAACATGGTTTGTCAAACAGTGCGACAGTGTGTCTCTGTTTTATCACATCGCAAACAACCGTCCCATCTCCCCTCCTCTCTTGAACAAAAGCAAACCTCTCATCTTCCAGAAGGAAGCAGCTGTCTCTCCTTTTTGTTGAAATGTACATTTGGGGCTTTGCTTTAGGCCCTGCACTGGAATTTCCCTGGGCATGTTCGATTTCAACCAGGCGTTTGGACACCTGCGCTAATGGATTTTGGCCAGTCCTGACCAATCTTTTGATCTGCTGCAAATAATTCTCATATGGAAAGCAACAAATGTCATTTAAAGAGCACCTGAAACGAGAGACATCTTCATGGATGTGTAACAGGGCATGCACATTGTACACAGTAAATGTTTTTCCATAGAGTGCAGGGCAGCTAGACACAAAGTGCCTCATCAGTTCAGTAGAAAAATCCAAATAGGCAGCTCTTGTCCTGTCATCTGAGTCCAACATGATGGATACTGCCACGGTCAATGTCACAAAATGAGCATACAGCTGTGAGGAGACAGTATTTTTGAGAACTATGGGTCCCGTGTAAAGAAGAAATTGACGGAACTCTGTGGCTTTCCACCGGTCCAACTCCTGAAGGCCACGGGGCTGTCGCGCAAACTCGCTGGGCATCTGGCCTCGTAGCTTGTTCAGTTTTTGTGAGATTTCAATTTTCTGTCTCACAGAGAGCCTACACAGTTTTGGGCCTCTAGTCAGATACACCAACAGCCGCCTAACAACACCCAAGCAAATCATATGCATATAGTCTAAAACAAAGGCACTGACACAGGGTATCCCAGCAGATATTAAAGGGCTAGACCCATTTTGATGGCGGGAATACTCTATCTGACTAAATGCTTCATCTGTGCGCAAGGTGGATGTCAGCTGATTGAAGACAACTCTTCTTTCGACATACTGGCCTTTCACTTGGCACCTCTCACAACTGTCATATGCAGTATGACCTTTAATGCATTTTAAATATGCTCTTGCCGGTGCATCACAGACAAAGGTACGAATATTTACACCATACTTTTTCTCACAAAACACCAGGCCATTCTGTTGGAGATTATTGAACTCCTCCAAAAAGTCATGGAGATACTCATCAAGTGGCTCAGGCTTGCTTTCCCCACAGTATAATGCCACAATAAATGGATTGAAATTGCTAAATGTCACCAGTATTGGCCAGAACTGGACTTTACTACTTTTAAAAATTGGTAGTCCATCGATGTTGACATCCAAACTGACCGTACTGTGTTGACGTCTGAAAGAATCATTTTGACACAGTACACGGGAAATGCCCCCCTCCAAGCCATAGTATATATACTGTCCATTGCATTTTGAATGGCTGTCAATGACTTGAGGAGTGGCTAGTAATGTGCGTGCATCTTTGGGGAGTACATGTCCATGATCCCTTAGAATCTGCAATAATTCATTTAGGGACCTATTAGTAATTTGGTGTCTTGTACTCCACTCTTGCAAGTCATCGCCTAGGTTTCTAACTTCGACCTCTGGTTCGGGATTCAAAATCTCCACATCAGAGTCACACATTCCAGTGTCTGTGTCAAAGTCTGAACCATCAGTGGTAACACTGGTGCTGTGTTCATCAGTATTGCTTCCACCATCATCATTGGTTGTTTCCTCTCTGTCATTTGTCGTCACTGCGTTGTCAATTGTCGCCGCGTTGTTATCGTCAGACTGGAGAAGTTCATTGATGTCTGCTTTACGTTTTCTCCACATTCTTAAATAAGCCATCTGTAACCATTACAAAGTTAAAAGTGTCATAACAAAATCCAGTAATATAAAATATTTTGTCTGTGCAATATGAGAGGCGCGCTTTGTGAGAGTGCACAGCACATAAAACAGCGCGCATGCAGACGCGTTCTCTCGTGTCTTGCGCTTAAAGAATGCTATCAAGAAGAATCGATTTTTCTATTCCTAGTCCTACTAATAGTCTATAAAAAATAATTCATTCATGTTATTGCATGTGAATAAATATGTGTATAACTATAGGGCTATGTGATATCGCCCAGCCCTACACACCATTGCCCAACACCAAAAGACAACCATATTGTAAGCGGAACTCATGCCTGATACTTTATGATGTTAGTTTTAATTTAAAAATCATGGACATTTCTCTGCCATTTATTTATTTTTGCTGTTTCGAAAACTAACCGAATCGTTACATAAGTGTATCGTATTGAACTGTACTGCATTTTGTGAATCAAGTTACACCTCTAATATATATATATACATATATATATATATACACATATATATATATATATACATATATATATATATATATATATATATATATATATATATATATATATATATATATATATACATATATATATATATACATATATACATATATATATATATCACATATATACATATATATATATATATATACATATATATATATATATATATATACATATATATATACTACATATATATATATATACATATGTATACATATATATATATATATATATATATATATATAGATCATATATACATATATATATATATATATACTATATCATATATAGCTGTACAGTATATATATCATATAGTATATATATATATATAGTGCTCTCATCGATATATACATATATATATATATATATATGTCTATATGTGTCTATATATATATATATATATATATATATATATATATATATATATATATATATATGTATATATATACACACATATATATATATGGTATGCTTTGGGACCAATTGTGTTGAAATAACATTGAGACAAAGGAGTGGAGGACAAATGCTCACTATTCTTGGTGGCTGCATGATGGATGAGGATCCTGGCCACAGAAACATAAAGAGAGAGGAAAGGGGTGAATTAAATAGCATGGGTCTCATTTCAATAGATACTAGTACTTATTATTAGATAGTAGTACTTATTCATTAGACACTGGTACTTATTCAATAGATACTAGTACTTATTCATTAGACACAAGTACAAATTCATTAGACACTAGTACTTGTTCAATAGACTCTAGTACTTATTCAATAGATACTAGAACTTATTCATTAGACACTAGTACTTATTAACTTGCTACTAGTACTTCTTAAATACTAGTACCTTTACGTTAGATTCTAGTATTTATTCCAAATGTTACTAGCAAGATTATTTATTTTACATTTTTAATTGAACTGTGTTCTGACTAGCTAAAGAATAAGCATTGCTAATGAATAAGTACTAGTAATTAATGGAATATTATCTAAAAAATAAGTAACGTTAGTATTAAAATACTAGTCGGTTTAAATTCTTAAATGTTAAAACGGCTTGCCATAGAAAGTCCGTTGTCCGTTAGTTGAGGCTGATTGTCGCCAACTAAGCTAGCTTAAGTAGTTAACTTACGTTAGCTAGCACATTCATTTGAGGAAAACACATTTGATTGATGACTTGGATGGACCAACTGCGACTAACGAAAAAAACTTTATGATAACGTTTCGGGAATCACTAACTATATTATTACCAATATTACAATATACTTACAAATCCTTGATGGTCAAGTGCGAGACAGCGACACGAAACGAAGACAGCTTTCAGAAGTTAAGGGGCGACTGCGGAGACTGCCGCGCGAACCGGACTGCAGTCACATATCCGTCCGCCACAGAACTGGAAATATTGTATTCCGAGCATGTTTGATCAATATAAAAAATCTCAGTATCATGTTATAAAAGTTTTAAAAAAAATGTTCAAAATAATGTATATTTGACCGTCCCTATTTTTTATTAACACTATAAAGGTAGAACTATGTTTTTACAGGGGAGGTATATCACAATCTACTTGAAACCGGAAAGAGTACCCAATAACCGCCTTTTCCACCAGCAAAAAAAGACGAAAGAAAAAAAAACACTATTGTCCGAATAATATACATATATTACTTTTTTAATATAATTTTACTAAACAGCATACACATAATACATAAATAAATAAAAAAGAACAACAAAATATAGGCTATAAAAATTGGACAAATATGCAACCTGGTCTCATGGGTTATACGTACCTCTGACGTACCCTCCGGAACATTTTGACACAGCTGTGGTGCTAAAGAGAAGGACTGCACTGTAGTTGACTTTCTGATTTTAATATTAATTATAAAATCAACATTGTCTTAAATATGTTAGTGTTATTCTAGTGATATATTTACTTGCCCTAATGGAAAATGTAACGTTATACTCGCGCTGCTGAAGCCAGTCGGGCCGCCGAACGTTAATTTCTGGGTGATTTAGCTAACGCTAGCTAGCCAAGCTACCTTCATTACTTACCCTGCAGTACGTAACGTTACGGGACACCGGCCGAGGTGTCCGCGAAGCAGGTAAGTAGCGTTTTGTAGCCGGGTGGCTAATGAGCCACCGCTTTTAAGCTTTATTTTAAGGATCAATGTTATGTGATCAGTGTTATTTTATTGTTATTCATGTGTGTTAAAGCCGCTGTCGCCAGTCGGGCAAAGCAGCTAATGGGGGTTTAACGTTAGCTACTTAGCTAGCTTTCATTACGTACCCTGCAGTACATAGCTGTTAGCTGAGCTAACGTTAGTTACAGCTGGCTTGTAAAGTGGCTGGAAATCAACCTGATCTCACAGAAATATGTGCAGTGACCAGAGTTCATAACAACTAATTAGTAATGATGGCACTAACTTGACTGATTGTTGACATTGTATATTGTTGCTATATTGTGTCTGTGTTGTTTGTATTTGTGCGCGACGGCCCCCAGTTCTGACTGGGGTCTTGGAAGGGTCCCGTGGTGCCAGCATTGATTGATGCCCATCTCCATGAGGCCAGGTAAGGCTTGACATACCTGAAAGTCTGAAAATAATCATTCAATTGTTGTTTATTGATGTGATGTAAATCAGCTAGACCCTTTATTGTCTCTGCAGCTTCAT